>JAUPMG010037976.1:0-14381 GCA_031762675.1 Pachysandra terminalis | reverse complement strand
TCCAATTGGGTATAAAGATTCATACCCATATGGTGAAAGCAGGTTTTGAATTCGATATCTTCGCCAAGACTAGTTTGGTTTGTGTGTATGCAAAATCTGGCCGTTTGGTAGATGCCCACAAGCTGTTTGATGAAATTCCTGAAAGAAATGTTGTTTCTTGGACTGCGATCATTTCTGGGTATGTAGATGCTGGCCGATTCAGGGAAGCGGTTGATATGTTTCAGAGATTGTTAAAGATGGAATTAAGGCCTGATAGCTTTACTCTCGTTCAGGTTTTGACTGCTTGTTCTCGACTTGGAGATATCGAAATCGGTGATCGGATACATAGATGTATAGGAGAAATTGGTTTGGGGAGGAATGTTTTTGTTGCTACTGCTTTGGTGGATATGTACACCAAGTGTGGAAGCATGGAGAAAGCCCGCGATGTCTTCGACGGAATGCCTGAAAAGGACACTGTCTCATGGAGTTCAATAATACTGGGATATGCCTCAAATGGTCTCCCCAAGGAGGCAGTGGATCTGTTCTTCCAAATGCAGAGAGAGAATGTGAAACCTGATTGTTTTACCATTGTTGGGATCCTTTCTGCTTGTGCAAGGCTAGGAGCTCTAGGGTTAGGGGAGAAGGTGTGTGGTTTGATCGATGGATTGGAGTTTTTCTCCAACCCCATCGTGGGCACAGCATTGATCGACATGTATGCTAAATGTGGGAGCATGGTTCAGGCATGGATGATCTTTAAAGGGATGAAGGAAAGAGATGTTGTGGTTTGGAATGCTGTGATCTCCGGGCTTGCCATGAACGGCCATGTCGAAACTGCATTCGGACTTTTTGGTCAGATCGAGAAGATTGGGATCCGACCGGATGGGAACACTTTCATGGGATTATTATGTTGTTGTTCTCATGCAGGTCTAGTTGACGAGGGTCGCTGGTATTTCGATAGTATGAGCCGGATCTATTCCTTGACTCCTAGAATCGAGCATTATGGATGTATAGTAGACCTTCTGGGTCGTGCGGGTTTGCTAATCGAAGCGCATCGGTTGATCAAAGAGATGCCGATGGAAGCCAATGCTGTTGTTTGGGGAGCTCTATTGGGTGGATGTAGGATTCATCGGGAAACCCGGTTGGCTGAATATGTTTTGAAGCGGCTCATCGAGTTAGAACCTTGGAACGCCGGAAACTATGTTTTACTATCGAATATATACTCCGCGAGTGGTAGATGGAACGATGCTGCATGCCTCAGGTTGATCATGAACGAAAGGGGTATCCAAAAGACACCAGGGTGTAGCTGGATAGATGTTGATGGGATTGTTCATGAGTTCTGCGTGGGAGATCGGTCGCACCCGTCGTCCGAGAAGATTTATATGAAGCTTGATGAACTGGGTAAACGACTGAAAGAAGCAGGTTATATGCCGACGACGGAGTTCGTTCTGTTTGATATAGAAGAGGAGGAGAAGGAGCATTCCCTTGGTTGTCACAGTGAGAAACTGGCTGTTGCTTTTGGTCTGATCAGTACTCGACATGAAGACGCGATTCGAGTTGTGAAGAACCTTCGTGTATGCGGTGATTGTCATACGGCCATTAAACTTGTATCGAAGATTACGGATCGAGAGATAATTGTGAGAGATAATAACAGATTCCATTGTTTTAGAGAAGGTTCATGTTCATGCAATGACTATTGGTGAAATTGATGATACGGAACCTGGATTTGAGGAGAGGAATTCCAGTCTTGTAAACCTTTCAAAGGAAGATAGCAGCTTAGGTGATTCGCCATGGAGAAGGTATGACTTAGAATATTAAAAGGTTGTAGGTAGGGATTCTGTAACTTGGAGTCGGGACTCTGTGATTGGCAGGAGGGGGCGGAGTGCACTCGAGATCCTAAGAGGACGAGAGCTCTTGTAGGATCAAGAGTTGTGTATCAGGTGCTTTGCATAGGTGACATGTGGCACAAGGTGGACTGTCCATCTAGTCAATCTATTTGGGCCATTGACAATAGAAGGTACAACATAGGTTCTCTCTCTATTATTATCGGCACTTTGTTATGTAGGGTGCCGAGCCATGCCTGGATATGGTTTAATTAGAGCTGGCAATTTTCAACCCGACCCGTCAACCTGCTCAAACTTGTTTGAGTTTTAGCAGGTTTGGGTTTATTTTTTCAACCCATAGGTCGGGTTTGGGTTGATTGTTTTCACCCTCTAAATAAATGGGAAAGGGTTTGGTTTAAATTACAATATCATTGCAACAAGACATTAGATGAGAGATTCAAAAATAAATAATAAAAATTTAGTAAAATTAAACGGGTCAAGACCGGTTAAACAGGTTAAAGTGGGTTAGGTGTGAGTTCGATTATTTCAACCGGTTTATTAATTGGACAGGTTTGGGTTGAGTGCTAAGCCATTAATACTCCCATCAATTTGACCCAAACCCGCCCAATTGCCACCTCTAGGCTTAACCATGTTTGGCAAGCTGGCCATTGTACACCCCCGACTACTGCTATGGGTGTCAATTTATTTGGTCTAAACTGAAAACCGAACCAAACCGAAAAAAATTGGATCGGTTTGGTTTTTGTTTAAAAATAAAAACCCGAATTAGTTCGGTTCGATTGTTGGTTAAGGCTTTGATTAAACTGAACCAAATTGAACCGAATTAAAATATATACCTCTATATGTATTTGTATATGTGTATGTATTTATTATATAAAATAACATTAATTTTATCAATTCAAACCGATTAAAAAAAAAACAAATTTTCGGTTTTCATTTTGATTTGGTTCGGTTTTCGGTTTCGTAACTTAGTTCAGTTTGGTTTTCGGTTTTATAAATCGGTTTGTATTTCGATTTGGTTCAGTAAAATCTTGGTTTGAGTTTGGTTTAGCCACTAAACCGAACCACACCAACATAATTACATTCCTAACTACTACATACTCATCCAGGCCAAGGATTCCGCTCGTAAAGTACGGCCCATCGGCCCATTAATTTCTGTAGAGACGACCCGATAATAATATGGGAATTTTGGGAATATATAGAGCGATAGAACCCTTTCTTCCTCTGCACGCACTTTTACTTCAGTTCAAACCTATGAAAGTCATGCTGTTGTTCTCTCTGGGGTTAGTCTGCTGTTTCTCCTTCCAATAGCTAGTCGGATTTCGCATCTTAGACAGAAACCCAACGTAATACCCAGATAAACAAAGACGAGGAAGAACAACCTAACAATCTTCTTGCTCATAGCTTATCCTTCTCTTTGTCTTCACAGTTATACCTCTCTGTTTTATGGGAAAATCATTTCCTTCTGCAACCAGATTACAAGAATTTGCTAGAATTACATCTGCTAAGCTTAAAACTCCTAAATACCCAAAACCCATGTCGAAAAGCCGTGTCTTTTCGCCTGAAACGGCAAAATCAGGCGGTGTCGCCGGCGGATCGGAGCAGTTGAAGCTGAGAATGGAGAACCCAGATCGGACGAATCGTGTTCCGCTGTCGGAGGTCGTCTCTGATTGCGTGAAAAGGTGGTTTCAAGATACTCTCAAGGAAGCCAAGGCCGGTGATGGAGCCATGCAGGTCTTGGTGGCTCAGATGTATTTCAGTGGTTATGGAGTTTCTAAAGATGCCCAAAAGGTGAATTTATTGAATTTCTCTCTGTTCTTTGCAGTTTTTTTTTTTAAACATTTCTAGTGTTTTGGGGCTATTCACTGTGGCACTGTGGATGTAGATTAGGGCTCTTTATCTCTTTCTGATTCCTTATGGGTTTTGTTTTTGAGTTACTTTTTTTTCTGTTACGAAGTTCATGGAGAAATTTATAACATTGGATTTTTTTTTCACTTTTTATTCTCTTGTTATGATTAATTTGTTTTTTTTTTTTTGAAAACTTCATTTTTGTCTGTTGGAATTTCAGGGAAGAGCGTGGATTACAAGAGCTTCAAAGAATCGATCTTCCGTCTGGAAGGTTAGCGATAAACAACCAGGTGAGCACATTTATCTGTTTGTTATTTCTTGTTCTTTCTTGGTTAGACTTTAGTTGTGGTTTTATGTATCTCTTTAGATTTTTCTTAGGATATAATGCAAGCGATTCAGATTCAGATGAGATGGTGGGCGATTCAAAATAATACAAGATAGGATTGGAGGTCTAAAGTAACATTGAGAAAGTAAGTTGGATTCTTCACTAGGTTTTCAGCAGTTTTTAGTTATTGATTTAGTTGTTTTAAGTTGTTTGTTATTGAACAAATTCTGGGCATGGGAAAATCTTCAGTCGTCTCCTTTTCTTGTCATAGGTTTTGAAGGTCTTGTGTCCAATGCGCTTGCGCAATAATGAGACCATAAATTGAAAATAATTTTGTGCTTTTTTTTTTTGGAAGGTAATTTTACTTTGCTTGTTCATGGATGCACATTTAAAGAAGAAATTTAATTTCAAGGGATTAATGGATTCTTCGAAACTCACAGATTCTCTGTTTAATAGGGTACATGGCAGAAGCTTACTTCAGCTCAAAATGCAGCACATGGAGCTGTCAATCGTATTTAAACACGATTGTGAAATTATTGAACAAGTATACTAGCTGTTCTCCATCCTTACATTTTATGCTATTAACAGAAACCGTTTCTATGAAGAACTCCCCTTTTTAGATATAGATTAGTAAACTATGTCATGGTCTTATTCCACAGCGGACGTGTCTAAGATTAGCATACAAAATACCGTGCACCACCCTGTTATGCTTATAAGCTTCATGGGTTCCCTTCCCTCTCAATTTGCTTGGAAGTTTTCTTTTCAGTCCAAGTCTTCTGAGAAAGCACCATAATTTCTCCCTCCCTCCCTCCCTCCCTCTGTGTGTGCGTGTGTGTCGATTGATGTATTATCCTCGACCAGCACTCCTCACTAGTTCTGCCATTGGTTCTCATTTCAGTTGGCTTGCCTTAGTTTCTCTTTGTTGTATTAACCTCGACCAGCACTCCTCACTGGTCCTCATTTCAGTTGGCTTGCTTTAGTTTCTCTTGGTGGTATTTTGCGTTCTACTTATGTGTCTTTTTTAATATTGCTCTTCCTACTCTTGCCACTTGTTCATCTTAACATCTAACTCATAGCAATGCTTTATTTTGAACATTTTGTCTTATGCTTTGTTCCTTTTAATATGATTGTTATACAGCACTCACATAGTATTCCAGAAGCGTATCTCCATGTAAGCTACCAAGCTATAATTTAAATGACAGCGTCTTCCACCATGTTTATAATTGATTCACGACAGTGCAATTTACTATGTGTACATATAAAAATTACCTCAAAGTTCTCAATTTTATTTATTTATTTATTTGTGAAAGTTATTCTGGTCTGCCTCAGTAGGTTTAGTTGCTCGGTGACCAAAGTTGTCAAATCCCGAATCGAATCGAAAATCATTAGGGACCAGTTAGAATCGAATCGTTATTTTGGATTATAAATCGTAAGATTCATAGTAGTTTTAGTGGAAGTAAGGTCTGGGGTTTAATTTTTGGGATTTCTCTTAGGAAAAAGGCTTTTTATTGTTTAAAATAAGCAAACAGTACTTCTTTATGTATATTTAATCATTCTAGAGTACTGTATTTTATATAAATAAGGATCAAACCAAAAAAGGAAAAGAATTCAGTATAAAAAGAAGCAGACATTTTTTTTAGTGTTGCAGAGTTGAATTGTATAATTAAATCGTAAATCGTAAGATTCAATGTATAAATCATAAGATTCAAACATAAACTGATTTTTTTTTTACTGATTTGAATCGATCTAGGGTCAAATCGAATTGTAAAATTCATACAATGAATCGTAAGATTTTAACAATAGAGCATGATTGATAGGCCAATCCAGACCGTCCACTTGACAAACCCTCTGGTTAGGCCACATGAACAATATTTTAATCTACATGAAGATATTAATACTTGTGCGACATCTTTCAAGTGTAATAGCAGTTGTCAGATTTTTTTATTTATTTTTATTATTATTTTTTTAATTTTTTAGCTCCATGCAAGAAAGACATTAAATTTAAGATATGCCTTTCTGCCAAACAACAGATGTGTTTCGGGGCTGAAACTTTGCATGTGAGGTGGGGTCAACTGAAAGTACACATGGACAAGTAGGGTTCGCCAAATAAGCTTCATGAAAACTGTCTCACCAGATTTCTATATCTGGAGTGTTTCACCAGACAACTCCCCCTCTTGATTATTTTCTGTCTCTTGATTATTTTCTGTTTTCTTCTATTACCCAGTAATGATGTAGTCAGAAGTCAGAACTAACCCTGTTGGAACTACTTCTGTCTGACGCACCTGTAAGATTGCCACTCCTAGGAATGACTACTGTGCTAGGCTGCTGCTTGTTTCAGCCACAGTTAATGAGGAATTTTTTCTCTGAATGGTTTCCTAGATTCAAATGAGCCACAGTAGCTTTATGAGAGGTGAAAATTTCTACTCTTGGTTACTATACTCACCCTCTCCTTGATTCAAATATTGCTGAATGCATTCATTTTTATTTTGAGGTTGGGAAGGTTCTAAACTCAACAATACCATTACATATATATATATATATATATATTTGACTTCGCTAAAGACTAGATGATACATGCCAGTATAATAGCCTCCAAAAGGATCTCAAAGGGATGAAGAAAGAATAGAAGGGACTGATGAAGTCTCGGAAATGATTTAAGTTCCATAATCTAACTTAAGACACGGTTTTTGACAGATTGGGATAGCTGAGCAGGACCTGCATTGTCAACCCCACTAGTTGGCATACCTCATTCTGATATCCATTGTTTGTTGTTGATTTATTGTTATATTATAATGTGATGTCTTTGTTTGTGCTTATTGGTTGTTATCCTCCCTCCCTCCTCCCTCTCTCTCTCTCTCTCTCTTTCTTTTCCCCCTGATTGATCTCTTAATACTAGCTATGATTCATTATATTGTACTTTACCTTATTAAATGGGATTTCATTTTAGCATAGGCAAATGGGACCTTCCCAGGTTATGGAGGTGTCTTTCATTGGACATGGCATAGCTTTAATGATCTTGAGATGATAATTATGATCATGAACTCGTGGTGATAAACTTCTTAGAGTGGTTTGATTCATTTTCATCCTACAATGTCATCTATATCTTATATAAACATTATATAGATATTCAATTTTTATTAGTAAAAAATGCTTAATAATGGATATTTATATATGTTTAGATGATAATATTTGGTATCCATATGCAATTACATGTCCTTTCTTGTCGTAAAGGTGTCCCATCGCTAGCATTGCACAACTTAACTATTTTGCAGAAAGCTATTTTCTCATTCTGAGTGTTCATACCAAGCCTTCCGTCCTAAATAGTGATTTGAGAGCCATCACTGCGACTAACAGCCTAGTTTCCTTAGTTCGAGTACTTTTCACTTGGCAATGGAACACCCATTCCTTTTTCATTCTTTTTAATTTTTTAATTGTTCTAGTATCTGTGACTTAGAGAAAAAACTTTTCCCAGGATAAAATGGTTGTGGACTTACACTGGATACACTAATTTACGTTTTTATGCTTGTTGATCCTTACAAAAGGTTTGTTGAAATTTTAATGGAAACATTATGAATCATAATTGTATCTGCATGTTCAGAATGTCGTCATCCCATGATTTTATTTGAATGTTCTGTAATTTTTTATTATTTATGTTGAATTATTTCAATCCTGGAACTTCATTCCTGTATATTTTTTTCATCCATCAACTTGCACTCTGTACTCCATGTTCTCATTCTTCCTGAAATGTATCCCTCTAATTCTGTTTTTATCTGATGGTTTGCTCATTATTGGCATTGTTTAATCTCTCTGGTGCATTCGTGCTTGAGCATGTCGCTTGTAAAGATTATTATGGTGCATTCAGAATAAGCATTTTGATCGTGTCCTGCATTTTCAAACAGACTTCCAGAATCCAGACATTCTGGTTTAAGGTGCAACTCGGTTCGATTTGGGTTTTTGTCAAACCAAAACCAAACTGAAGCTAATGAAGGTCAACCCAAATCCGAAACGAGCTGAATCAGGAACTGAGCTCCCCAACACGAAACCCGAACGGAAATGAAATGGAAAACCCTGAACCAAAACCAACCCAACCCAAATATTTCAGTTCAGTTTGGACCGGGTTAACACTATTTTTGAAATTTACATTATGTCTGTGTGTGTGGGTATATATATCCTTCTTCAACTTCTGTTCTGTTTGTATGCTCTTCCCAATCACATTTGAAGATGTAATTCTTTCTTTCTTGCATTAATCACATCATTCTATGTTTCATCATCATTTAGAGAATGAATCTGGATGTTTAAATCTTCGATTATTTTAGTAATCTTTCTATTTCTAACACAGTAGATCCCACTATGAATTGGTCCAAATGGTAGACCTTTGCAAACTTTTTGCTGTTAAGAGCTTGATCTTTTGTTTCTTCTGCAGTGTCTGCTTGGGATCAGCTCGGTGCGTTGCCTACTTCCCATGCCATGGAGGTGCTTGAATGATTTGTCTTGTACTCCCTTAGTTTTTCCTCATCAGTTCTTTGTTTCTTTCTCTTTTTCTCCATTCAGATCTATCTTGTTCAAAGTGTATCATCATGCTGTACTAGAATTGTTTTGGGTTGTTTGTATGGGCAGAATTTTTTGTTCTATCATTTCTTTGGTTACAGAAACTATTCTTGTCCTTGTTTTGTTCCATCCCTGTATTATTATTGAATAAATATGTAGTCTTTAAAGCTCACTATTCTGGGTTTTAACTCTTTAATCCCTTGTTAACAAGTAGTCACTCAGTTCTTGATTGATTACATTACTTTGATCAATAAATACAAACAACTTGAACTGTATAATTTAGTCGCCATAGATACAAGCCTTGAAACTCAACTATTTAAGAGAAGTACAAGTAATATTGAATACAATCGATCTGTGAGATAAACAGGGCTGAACCAATTCTAGTGATAGTATTGCCTGGCCGCGGACCAGATGGTTACTTCTTTGTCATTCTATCTGCCTTCTCGACGGTCTTTCCTCCAGTCCCATGGCTTTTCAGGGTTCGATGAAGCCCATAATCCAACCCGGGTCGCTCGAGCCCCTTTCTCCCACTAATGTAACAGAGGCCAAGTAGGTTTTAGATAGAATAGAGAGGCTATTGTTGTGTTTGGAACCTTGGATTTTAAAAAAAAAAAAAGAAAAGAAATTGTTGGAAAAGCAATTTCTCCTGTTTGGTTTGAATAAGGAAAGAGTTGGGAATAGAGGTTTGAAAAAGAAAATAATTTGAAATTTTTTCTTTTTTGGAATCAAAACATTTCTCCCCTAAAAAGTATTTTGAAAGAAAATAAAAGAAAGGTGGAGAACATTCTTCAACATTTCTACTTAACTTACAACATATCTTGTCTTTCCTTAGCGGTTAATCAACCTTGTCAGAATATACAAGAACTTACCAAAAAGTCGTCAGAAGTTGTCGGAATTTGATATTTTTTTCTTTTTTCGTTATATTTCTCATCTTAACCAAACACTTATAATTTCTTTTCTTTGCTTTTCCATTTTCCTTTCCTTTTCGTTTAAAATCCAATGTTTGAACACAGCCTAAATATATAATTGGTTAGGAAATTGGGCAAAGGATAACAGGTAACTTACTGATGCCAATTCTGAACGTTGATCGTAAGCTGTATAATGCCATGCAAGCCCTTTCTTGAGCATCCATTCCTATAATATATATAGAAAGGGTGCAATCATAAAACTGAAAGTCTTGCTCCTATAAGAAGCATTTAGAAAAGAGTCTCATACCTGTACAAACACCCCATTGCAATACACATCCCCGACGCTGCGGCCATAACGATCATCCCCATAAATCTGAACTCTCAAACACTTACCTTGGACAAGATTAGTCAGCTCCTCTTTTGCCTCCTTCCCATATGGCATTGAATTTTCTGGTGCATCTATTCCCCTGTTCTCTAAGAATCAATGTTAACAACTAGATTTTAGGGACACCCTTTATCCATTCCAGTCCAACGATCTGCTTACCTTAGTCTGATGCGATATTTCCGCGCAAGAATGTCCTCGTTGTTTGAACCGTTAAGAACCCTATAAGGAAAAAGGGAATTGGTTAGAAACTTCAAAGATGAATGAACCTGATAACAGAATTTTTTTTTTTTGTGACGTGAAACCCCCGACCCCACTTAGTGGGGACAAGGTAAACTCTGGATACATGACCCCACCCAAAAGGACCATATATCAGGTAAGCCCGAGGACTTGAACCTAGGACCTCCATCTCCTGTGCTGGAGAGCCTACTAATTGAGCTAATCCATGTGGATTAAAGGACCATATAAATGAAAAACTTCTGTGGGGCAAGTTGCGGACCGATATCCTGCATCAACGATGTTCTTCTGAAGGGCATCGGCCTTTACATAGTTCTTTGCTGCGCGCTCCTTTGCCCTTTGGACGACTGCGACTTGTACATCTCTAGGAACCATGGATGACATCCTTGGATCCACAGTGCTCACATACGCGGTTATGGTGTCCCCATCTGCCACCCCTTTTGCATCCACCTAGGTAGGTAGTATTTTATATCAAACCCAATTGGTTGTATAGAACAACAATCTCAATGTTGTAGCAATTAGGAGTGTAGGAAGGGAGGAATTTGATCTTACTGGGAGTGTTTGCAATTCAAATTTCACCCCTTTAGGCCACGGCGGCGCAACTGTCTCAGGAGCTTCAACCAGAACGTGAGGAAGAGGAAGCTGATAGAAGGCCAGAAGACCCTGTGAAAAAATCTCTTATTATTGACACCAGTTGTAATGTGAAGACTAATGCTACTGAAGTATTCGGGAAGTACTGATGATCCAGCCATCAATTCGAATTTTCTGGGGATCAAAGTGTAAAACAGTAATTTTGCTTACTGTTTTGTTTAGCCCTAACTACAAGGTATTTATTATACTTTTAGTTGCTACTCTTGTAACACTTTTTTCTGAGCTTGTGAGAATAGTAAAACTGGGTATGAATCTGTGGACGTAGGCATATTGCCGAACCACATAAAGTGTGTATATGTGTGTAGGTGTGTGTTGTAATTGTCTTAGTTATAGTAAGCTGAATGGGATTAATTTACCCATATATGTACCTCAACATCTGCCTTGTGGTGTCTCTTCAAGGACTGTATGACAAGCTTTGAAGCTTCTTCAGGTCTTTGTGGTGGGGGTTTTGCTTCTTTCCATGCTGCTGAAATTTTTCTGTACCTTCATTGAGTTATACAAAACTTAATCAATCATTCTGAAAGAATCCCATTTCTAATCATTGTCAACTTCTGCAAAATTGAGGATACAAATCAAATACTCACTTAGTTATTCTTTTAAAAGAAGAAAGAATTCAAGCAGGTATAGACTGGAAATCACGAAATTTGAATATTTTTCTCAAGAACACACTGTTCATTTTGGCAAATTCATCAGTTCAAGAAGGGTTTTGCTTGTTAATTACCAATTGGCCTGAGCCTTCTTGGATGAAACAACATACTGACCAAGTCCATCAGGAACCTGCAATCAAGAACTTCGTTTCGTTAGGAACAAAAAAAAAAATATTAATGTGAAGTACCCAAATCCCAAAACTACATCCCTGACCTAGTGATGGTATAATTAAACATGATTATCCATGTAATTAGATTGTTAATCTTAATTATAAACTTCACAATTATGATAATGGGTATAAAGGGGTTGAAGATTTATTACCTGAGATGTGATGTCGAATTGAAAGAGATCACGGGCAAGAGCAGAAACTCCAACGTTGGTGGTGGTGACGCCATGAGGACCTAGTGTTTCAGGTTCCTGAGCAGAAGGTTTGCAGCAATTTCCATAAAGAAACCTAAGAGCGTTTCCCATTCTCTCTCTCTCTCTCTCGGAAGGAAGTCGGAGCAGATGAGAAGAAAGAAACTGGAGAAGCAAAAGAAGGAAGGCTTCAAGAAAGGGAAAAGAGAAAAAGATGGAAGGTTGAGTTGTTTTGGTTTGGTAGGAATCAGAGAATCAGGACTTTTGACAGGGGCACCAACCAATAAGAACGCAGATCGACACGTGGCCTCGTTTGATTTGCTTCGTGCTCTTTTTACTGTGGTAGCTTTTACCAATAAAAAAAAAATATCTGGTCTGTTGGGACCGACTATCGAGGTAGAAGAAGCCTTTACGTTTACGTAGACTTTTCACCCAAGATCCTAGCCATCATGAAATTCCATGGCTTTTTGGGTCTTCAATCAAGTCAACGATTTTCTTTTTTGGTTTTTTGTTAAAATTTTTTTTACGGTATCGTGTCCCCACTTGGGCTGTAAACAAGCCGAGCCGAGCTCTCAAGCTCGTAAATCTCTAGCAAATCTCAGGCTCGACTCAAGCTCGTTAAAAGTTTTAAAGCACCGAGCCGAGCCGAGCCAAGCCGAGCTTTGCCCAGTTCGGCTCAGGCTCGTAAAAAGTCGTCTCGCAAAAAATTCGACTTATTAAAAATTAACGTCAAAAAAAACTTAGATTAATACAAATGTATTAACATTATAATCGATAGCTATTATTATATGTAATATAATATGTTAACATATGTGTTTAATATTAATACATAATATAAGATATAAGAATATAAACGTATAATCACTTATACAAATCGAGCCGAACTTTAACCGAGTTGAGCCTACCCTAGCTCGGCTCAAGCTCACTAAAATAATGAGCTTTTTTTCGAGCTCAAGCTCGGCTCACGAGCCTAACTTTAGAGCTCAAGCTCGGCTCAAACAAGCCGAGCCCGAACCGTACTAACTCAGCTCGTTGACCGCCTTAGTCCCCACTGGAATGTGTTGTGTAGGGACACCACTCTTCCATCATGACTGTCAATATGATTTTAGAGCGAGATGTGTGCAACAGAATGTACACATCCATTTACACCATACATCCACTGACGTGCGTGAATGCACATCAATATATTCTGGTTCTGAAAGACTGCTAGAGGTTAAATGAATTGACGAACATCTGCTGCAATTGACCATGCTCCTGCAATTGACCATGCTCCAGACAATGTCACCCCTGAAAAGACGGACAGGTTCAAGTTCAACCCATTGAATGATACCATCCAATGGCTTGAAATCGCTCAGAACGCTCTCTATTCCATCGTTTGGCGCCAACACGTGTATCTAGACGATGTATCGTAGAGAAATATTGCAAAAGATTTTCTTTCGGCCAAAGGGCTTAGCATGAGCATTGCTTCTTACAAAGGGAAGTGATTTCTTCTAAAGCACTTTATAAAACCTGATTTCAATGAAAATATAGCATTTGAAAAATGTTTTAAAGTTATCAAGATAAAAAATGAAAAAATAATCTTAAAAAAGCTTGGATAACCAAATTGATTCCTTTAAAAACAAGTTAGAGAAGTAAATGATAGACAACTTTAATCAATTCAGCCTGTGTTTGATAATGCTTTCAAAAAGTTGATGTCATAAGCAAAAAAGCATAAAAGAATTATTTGCTTTTGAAAAGTTCTTTTCATTAAGCAAAACTGTTTGATAAACATTTGTTGTACTGTTAAAAAGTAAAAAAAAATATGTGTTGATAGTTGTAAGCTACTAAATTGCTTTTTTTGATCTTATATTATTATTTTAAATAATATAACTATATAATTAGCAGTAATGAATTCTGTTACACGTTATTATATAAGTGCAACTATGTTAAAAGTTGTACACTCAATCATAAGCAATGGTAAAAAAAAATAATGTTATGGAATAGTATTAGCTAATCTACTATAGTAACTATCCAATCCATGTGATATCAACCAAGAAAAATACAAAACAAAATTTACAATGCCATCATAAATTTATAACGCCATAATAGCAACCAAGAAAAATAAATAAAATAAAATTTACAATGGCATCATAAATTCATAATTGATACACAAAATAAAGCATATAATATTAACCTTCATATAAAAAAACTCTAAAATTATATATCGATCATAAACAAGATATGAAGACATGAAAGACAATAAATAAATAAGTAAATAACAATCCTAACATAACTCCACCTACTAAATGTTGAAGATCAATCTAAAGACTATCTGACCAACTTTTCTTATGTTCACCTGACATCTCAATGAATGCCTCCCGTCATGTTTTATTCTCCATCTTATCAATTACTTTTAAATATGTTTCCATTTGTAGCCCATCTATACTTTCAAGGACTTGGAGACACGTGGCCATGGTATATGGTTCAGAACTAGAACTTGAACTTGATGATGCAGATCACCGAGTAAGTGTTTTATTCCTTGCGTAGCTAGCGTCGGCCCTATAACGAATAGCTTCAGATAACTCAGATCATTTCGAATGTCTCTTTGAGTTACGATTACTATCTGGAGTTCGAGATCGTGAGCGATGAAATCATGGCTTGAAACACGTGGCTCTGGAGGG
>JAUPMG010037965.1:0-14381 GCA_031762675.1 Pachysandra terminalis | reverse complement strand
TCTATTACATTAAATCATAATATAATATACAAACGTCCAAGGTAATATATATACAAATGCCATAAGTATCGTGAGTGCATGGAGAGCGAAAGTCGCTATGGATGAACACCTCCAGGACATCACCGGAAATTTAATTTATAATCAATGTTAACGATGTGTAGTGCAATATATAAAGAAAACCTTATTAATTAATCATACATTCTAATTTATATTGCTTAGCAGCATTCTTGCGAACTTCTATCCTTTTTGGTTCTTAATCATCTTGGAAGGAGTCTATATCTACTACAATATAATATTCCACAACTACTTGTGCTATAAGATTATGTGACATGATGTTGATCTTTTTGTTATGAGGAGCCCAAGTGATTGTCCTTCAAAACTTGTAATCTTTGTACGAGATGTTTTTTCATCCTACCATTATCATGTGCAATGCCCTGACACTATCTTATCTTTTATGGCTTAGCTGGCATTGAGCAGAAACATCGAGCTAAAACCAAATTTGTAGCTTTGAAAGATAGAGAAACACACTTATAGTTCTCTTGCATGTATGTTGAGAACCATCATAGACTGTCTCAACCAATTCCATTATCCTATTTTAGCCTGGCAACCTCATGAAATCCACTTGGAGTTAACAAAGCAATCGTTTCCCTTGAAAATGGGAGATTTTTTTTTTTTAGAAATTTAGTACATTTCAAATTTTAAATACAATAGAAGGGTTCCTTTCCAGGTGAAATTCCACACACAGAAGTTCATTGGGTCAAAATTTAAATACTTTCATGAAATGTATAGATAGACTTAGGATAGTCATAACTAGTTCTTTTTGTCTTAGCAACTGGCATGTATTAAAGATGGATAATATCCAAAAAATGAAAAAGGACAATAAAAAATGCAAACTGATATATTATTGTTTTGTATTATCATGTCAATGAAGATTATTCCAGTGATGTGGTTGCTTTATCATCAACTTTCCGCTACTAATAACCTGATTAGGATCGATCAAATTATGGGACAGGCCTGAGGCAAGACAAGTGGAAGCTTGGCCTGATCTTGTAATGTTATATATTCAAATATTTATACATTTAATAACGGAAAGGTACATTTATAAATAATATATACACACTTGTAAATTAATTATAAAGTGTGATTCAAATAGAGTTTTATGAGCCAGTCGAGCTCAGGTTTAAGATCTCTTAAGGTTGGTCCAGGGCAGGGATGGTTTGGCACATAGAAGTGTGCAAGCCCAACCCTTTGGCCCCCAAGTCCTACCTTGCATGTACATGAGATGGGTAAGAAAAGAACTTTCATAGTGGACCCCTTTATGACAAACTTTAACCAAAAGGCTAAGCAAAACCATTAGTTTGATCTTTAGCCAAAAATTGAAAAAAGAAAAAAAAATAAATTGATACTTTGTTTCTAAACCATTCAATATCAATATCACCTAGAACTATGACTTATTCTATTGCCAATTTATCATATGATCTCTATGACTTATGTAATTCTTTAAAAGCACCATCGCAGGCTGGTAAGAAATTGGAATGTTCTGATCTACTATTGGCAACTGCATGTTTACTTCTTCTCCTTACATGCAAATGGTTCGTCTTTAGCACCAAAATAAGAGAGTGAAGGCCATCCCCTCTTGTTTCAAGAGTCCACCATAAAATAGCACTTGGATGTTCTGCACTACGGTTCACCATCCTATCTGTGATGGACAAGAAGAACATAGTAGGTGGTATTATGGTAAAGTAACGCTTGTCTCTATATATGTGTAGTGAGAATTCATTCCACTGCCTGTAACCCATTCCAAGTAGTCGACTGAGTTCACAAAATTATTGCTAAACGGGCCTAATTAATTATAAGAGATTATTTAAGCTTCTAAGAAAATGCATATTAATTAGTAGGACGCATATGGTTAAATATAAAATTTAGCTCCTAAAATAACCTTCTATGTGTAAAACGTTTAGTTGTACTTTTGTGTTAACAACATAAATATTAAAGGGTAGTTTTGTCAGAAAAAATGATATTTAAAAAATCAGAAGATTTTTTTACTAAAACGTTTGAGTAAAAGACAATAAAACCATGATTTGTAATCATATTACTCAAAAGATGCTAATCAATTTCAAGAAAATTAGAAATATTAAGGATAAAAAAGTAAAAATCTGTGAAAAAAGTTCAATAACTCAAAATCCTTAAAAATTCTTTCAACTTTTACAAGTAGTATGATATGATATGATAAGACATCAATATATCTATCTATAATACCTATAACTTTTCCATGATTTACATATGTGTTATAATATGTTCTTATGTGCATTATATTTGTCACGCCCAAAAACCAGTAGCACAAATCCCTATTCGGGTTGGCATGGATCACGAAGCAGGACCTTCGGTTTCCCAACTAAGGAACGCGGAACACAACAACAATACCAGCAATACAAGAGTACATGCTACTCAAGTAATGCGGAAGCAATATATTATTTTCAAAATCAAACTATGGCTTCATAAGAGCCTACAATTACAACAATTGACTAACTTAAAACTAACCATATTACATCAATTCTAATCTATATATAAAAAACAGAATCAATAGCAAATGGCATCCACCTTAACCTGCAACATGAAAGGTTGCGTGATCTTGGACTGCCCAGTAAGAAACAATCCCGACAACCATTCTCATGGAACAATGTTAGTCCATGCAAACACATCTTAACATAGTAATCATCATTGAGATCATACAATCACATCAGAAGATATTAGTGTCATGGAATAACATGGAATGAAGGCAATACATACAACACACTATCATACCAACTCCTAGCATCATAACCATATATTATCATTGCTACTATATCATATCAATTCCTATCATCAAAACTACAATATCAGCATACTTATATATCAGCATGCAAACAATCATCATACACTCTATAAACTCCACGATATCAACATGTCAAGAATCATAACTCCGCAATAACAATAGTTCAATCCATAATTCCACAATATCAACAACAAACAATGAGATGAATGAATGCAATGCACATGATATGAATGAATACAAACACACAAGATTGCTTAGTATAAATGATGTCATGCATTTGATATGAATGCAACTAATGCACTTCTTATCCCAGTGATTAGCCGGGGGTCCAAGTTATCTTGGCATCCATTTTAATATAGCTGGACGACACTCTCTTATCAAGCAATATCAATTGCAAGGTATTCACTTTAATACAGTTAAATACTACTCTCTTAATCCCACGTTGTACTGCGTGGTTCTGTAGGACTTTCAATCTACCCGGGCTCAATCACCATAGCTATTTTTAAACTCTTTATGGGAATTTACACCCAAGGATGGTCTACTCCTAACCATTTCTGGGAATTTACACCCAAGGATTGATCACCCCTAACAATTTCTGGGTATTTACACCCAAGGATTGGTCACCCTGTAGTAGCCTGAATAATCCCTAAAACTATAACTTGAAATATTAGGGTAGAATAGTCATCTAGTAAGTAATCTCACTAATAAATTATGATTAGCACTCATAGAATCTTTAATCCTATAGGACACAATAGAAACCTCCTTAAGTCACTAAAACTGATTAGGTTAGCCAGATAGACTTAGGAAGCAGAGTTAAGTTTGTGACTGGATTTGACAGGTAAATAAGAAATAAAATCAACTAGCAAGAAAATAATTAGTCTAAACAACTCAGAGGATTCATTTTAGGCCCCTAAGTATAATCACTCCATCCGTAATTATTTAGGTGATCAATTTTGTAAATTAGAGCTAGAAACCCAGA
Source organism: Pachysandra terminalis (assembly GCA_031762675.1). Lineage (NCBI taxonomy): Eukaryota > Viridiplantae > Streptophyta > Magnoliopsida > Buxales > Buxaceae > Pachysandra > Pachysandra terminalis. The sequence goes on along the minus strand of JAUPMG010037965.1, from coordinate 10,587 downwards.
TTTTCCCTTACAGCTGTCTTAATTTAAAACCTTGCCCTTAAGGTCTATAAATAGAAACTTAGGTCTCATAACCTCATTTTGCATTTCTCATTCTTGTGGAGCTCATGGAGAAGAAGAGGAGGAAACTCCAGATCCCCAGATGCACAGTGGAGTAACTTCGGACGCAACCCGGCAACACCCCAAGTTGAGTATACCTTCAATGCAAGTGTGTTTGTTTATATTCCAATGTTATGATCGTGAGGGGAAGATCATGTTGACTGTGTTCTTCTTTCCCCCATGAATTCGGTTCATGGATTTCATGTTTTAAGAGTCCAAACCCCCGAAGACAACGCATATGAACAAGATCAACAACCCTATGAGTTGTTCTAGAATGTTTTTAGTGTTGGTAGTCTTGTCTAACCAAAAATGACCCCTCATACCAAATGTCTAGCCTTTCTAGAATTAGCCCAACAGTATGACATTCTTAGGAAACTCATGTGAATAGCCCCAAAACCCCTCCCTTAGCTCACTTCCCTTTGGTTTATGCATGTCTAGGTACATAAATTGGCACTTGAGGTGCAATGTGTTGTTTTACTTATCTATGTGGATGTTAGTGTTGTTCCTTCCCTTCATTCCTTTGATTTGCCTTTTACATATGACACCTTATCTGATGCATGTACCAGTTTGCACACATCCTTGCCTTATCCTTTTATGCTTGATGTTCATATGTTGCATATGCTGATTTTATCACGACTCTCATGTTTAGATGGTTATTTATGCTTAGTATAAGATGTGGTGCATTATTGCGTCTTGTAGTGTAGAATCATGAGACTGTGCTCATGTGATTGCTGAATTTAATGTATGCCTGTGAATCATTGTATGTTGCATTAACTAAAGGACTTGAATACTATGAGTTGCATATGGACCTTCCTGCTGTAGTAGCTCAGTCTAATACTCCGTGTAATACCCTTGGGTTTAGACTCATATGTGAGATGAATTGACTTATTTGACCATGTTGTCCTATGAGTGGACTCTATTGTTTCTGCCTAAGTTGAGAGATAACCCCCGTGTTGGTATGCCTTGCAGACTTGTGGTAAGATGGTTCCCAAGGGTCACAATAGTGAAACCCTGGAAAAAAAATGAATCGTGGTTTTACCCCTATGTTAGATGTGAATATGTATGATTCCCCGAGGGCAATTCATGTTGATGATACCTTGGAGTATTACTCATGATCAAAAATAAGTGGGGGGATTGTGCCTCCTAGGTTGAAAACCCTTGAAACTATGTTGCGCACATAGAATATCATATCCTTGAGAATGACCTTCTATTGGGAGGATGTTTCGAGAAGACATCTTGCTCAAGGACTAATGGATCGTGTGAGAATTTATTATATTTTATATACCATACAACACCCCTTTGCACTGTGCACTGCATATTCGCTGTTGATATTATTTTGAGTATCAAGTGTATTACACACTTGATCTAATTTCCATATAGAACTAAGCATTTGGATACTATGATGTGGACCTTTAATATAATACATAGTGATGTCAGGAGAGAACAATGCATTGTGTGATCTCAGTTATTTACTATTTCACCTCTCGTATGCACCTATGCTACCCTTTTCACATTTTATATATTATTCGCACTTTTCTCATAATTTTGGGATATGAGTAAATACCTTGTATTGAAGGATTACTCATCTGAGCTTTCTAACTTATGTTTGTTGATTTGTACTTTTCAGGTCTTGGAACTTGGTCACGAAGAGAGAGCCTAGGAATGGGTATAGAAACCTGGATTAGTTGTAGAATTGTACTAGAATTAGATTTTCCTTTTTAGTATGTAATAGATTGAATCTTATATTTACGTTACTTATATCTTACTAGAATTGTTGATTACTTCCACTTATGTTTTGATTATTGCTATCCACTCCCATAGCAATATGGGGTTAGGGTTACAAATAAAGCCTAAAAATTTTAGAATTGGAATTTTCTGGTTTGGTTCGTGACACACCCTTAATAACAAAGAATCCACAATTCTATCATACATGCACAATCCATTACAATTCATATTACTCATGAACTATCTATTATAATCATATCCTTCATGCTCAAGCAATCACAATCATATTCTTCATGTATTACATATCACAATGTTATCAAGTTCAATCATATTATAAACAGTAGGATCTCCGGTGATAACACCCTTCAGAAGCTATCTGTGTGCTCATACACACGAATAATCCTTAGGAAGCCATCACAAAAATCCTTTTCAACATACATGCACAGTCAATCACATTCATCTATGCACAACATATCATAAAATGTTAACAAGTTCAATCATATCATAACAGTAGGATCTTCGGTGATAATACCCTTCGAAAGCCATCTGTGCGCCCATACACACAAATAATCCTTAGGATACCATCACACGAATCATTTAAAGAACACATGTATAGCCACTCATTATCCTAATACACATGTACAATCCATCACAATCATATCATTCATGCACAATCCATCACAATCATAGTATACATGGCATACATGTACAACATATGGCACTCATGCACAACAAATCCCAATTATATCAAACACAATGTATCATATCTTAACAAGGTCCAATCATGTCATTCGGTGTCTAAATCTATGTCATAATCATCCTATTAGGTGTGGGCCCAAGTCCAATAGTCCAACCCGTAAGTCAATAGGTCCAACCCCAAAGCAATGTCCACAAAACAATAGAGCAGGGGGTCCATCGGTAGGCTCACCGGTGTATCAGTGCCTACCGATGCCCCCAAAAAACTGAAATATAGGCCAGTTAGTACCAACGGGGGGCCATCTGTTTTTTGGTATTTTTTGGGTTCGTGAACTTGGTATCTAAATCAAATTATGAAAGTCATACAAGTCAATATGCATCAAGGTAACAATTATATACTAGACATATCATATCAAAACAACTGATTGACATTATAATCAAGTCTAATATAGATCAAATCACATATGCTCATACAAATCTGGAAATCAATCCTACCAACATGCTTAACCTACCTAACATGATTCTAAGGCCTACAATATCATGAAAATCAATCTACAATGCAAATCAAACTCCTGAGTCTCAAACTCTTATACTTCTACATTATGAACAACATACAATTCTGGAAATCACTCATCTTAACATACTAGATCTACCTAGCATGATTCAAATATCTATATTAACATATTGAATCTAATTAGCATGATCAAACATATCTATTAACATGGAAATCATACTACAATCAAATCAAACTTCTGGAAATCATAGAAAGCGTGCAAAACATGTAATTGACCACGAAATCCCAAGAGAACTATACAGAAAATGCAATTTACATCCTATGCTAGATCCGATGCTCGATTCCACATGTTCCTTAATTGCTTCTTGTTCTTCTTCTTCAATATCCAGATCCAGCCGCAACCCTCACTCTCTTCTATTTTCAGATCTCCTTCTATTCTCTCATTTTCTTTAAAAGACCTAATTCTCTTTCCTCACATCTGCAATGTTCGATTTTCGTTCTTCCCTATCTTTTTATTGTTTTTCCAATCCTTCCTTTCTCTCTTTTCTAATCTCAACGTACAAACCCAATCTCAACCTTCCTTCTCCAATTAGAACCCTTCATATCCAATTTTAACTAATCCCAAACCCTTCCAATCCTAATCCAACTCTAATTAGAAACTTCTATTGTCTTCAAGAACAAGTCTATGCTAAGATAATAGAATATCCCTAGCTTCTAATTAGGTCCATACGATTACTCACAATTCAGTCCATGAATTCCAACCCATTACACTTAAGTTAACTAATTACTAAACTTGTCTTATTATCTAATCCAAGCTCCATACAACTAATACTAATTCCAACCAAGTCAAACCTTATTAATTTCAGTACACTCCCCCAAGCTATCCATTAATTACAAATTGATATTCAAGTCAAACACTTATATTACAAATGAGTCCCCACTGCTCTATATAGTTTAGGAAACTACATTATTAAATTCAAAAAATTACCCATTCATTTTCTAACTTTACTAATTATTCAAACGCAAATTATTGTATTATATTTTCTAGATCAGGGTCACTACAATATTAGTTTAGAATCATGAGAATGTGTCTCATGTAAATGATTGATTGAATATATGTATGTGTGCATTATTGTGTGCATTGCATTAATAAATGAATGTGAATCAATGAGCTGTGTATTGACTACCTATCCAAGATGGCTTTCCTTATATCCTATTATTTGTAGCACATTATGCTTAGCCAATAAAGGATACCAACATGACTCATGATATGACTGTGACCATTTACTTGCTTTTTTTTTTGGACTAAGTGTTTTATATACCCAAGGTGAGGGAGGTATCCCAAGAGACTTATGGTAAGATGATAGGTGAGGGAGTGCACTTCCCAATATCGCAATCATAAGTGTCAACTTCTGTTGTTACATAGGATAATGTATAGTTCACAAATAAATTTTTGGGTGGTACTTTGGGATTCGTCCCCGTGACAAAACATAAGTAAGGAAATTGTGTCATATAGGTCGGAGCCCTTGGAAACTATGATGCGTACATAGAATAATCCACTATCATGGCCTTTTATTTGGTGATGGAATTCACATTGGTGGGACATCTTGGATATTTGGATTAGATCTAGTCTGAGACATTTACTATTCGAGTGCCAAATAGCATGCATTGCATTTCATGTTCTTGTGAATATTATTGTTGTTACCGTGTGTATGATGCATTTGATTTCATGATTATCATATAGAGTTAGGCATTGTAGATTGTCAAATTATGACCATTGATATTCTTATCATACAAACCAATATGAGAATTGGAGAGATAATGAGTTTGTGATTGATTCTGTTCATATACACTAATATTAATTATTTTCCAAATTATATCATTATCATTTTCATTGTCATTATTATATATTTTCTCGTACCATTGGGATCGATATGAGTAAATACCTTGCTTTGAAGATCTACTCATCCGAGCTTTCAACTTATGTTTATTTTATTGATATATTTTCAGGTAAAATAATGATTGCTATCAAAGAGAGAGCTATGGGATTAAAGGGAATGATAGATAGAAGTTAGATAATAGAGAAATGTGTATTAGATGTAGTTTTATTTCAGTTTATTATAAAGGAAAAGATTGTATTTCATTATTTATTAGAATTAGTGAATTATCTTCTGCTTATGTTTCTATATTGTTTATTCATTCTCATAGGGATATGAGGTGAGAGTTACATCTTAAATTTGGGGACTCCTTTGAGATTTCCAAGTTTAGGATGTGACATAAACCCTGTACAATGATCTTACTTGGCACAAGCTTGATAGGCCGTCCATTTCTCTACGATGATAGGCAATGATCCCCTCCTCAGGATAAACTAGGCTATGTAATAAAGTAACAAGGCCACAGGCTCATCAAGGAGATATTGGATCTTTTTATGCCATATGTCATAGCTCTTACCATCCAATTTCTTACCCTTCATCACGTCAGCTATTATACTTTTAGCAGCTATATCATTACAATTAATTTTAAGTAACATCTCATATACATACATATTATTGATTTTGCATCATTAACTAGGACTAAACAATAATATTAGTATTTTATTTATCAAATCGAAAACACTCTAGACCATAGGTTATAAATGCATAATCATCACCAATACAATAAAATTTTAATACTACTTTTAATCCTTAATATGCAAAACCCATATAGGAATTAAACAATTTTAATTAGCATATTAATTACATGTTAACCTCATATAATCATGCAAATAATATAATTAAATCATGTCTCAGTACTCTGATATATCATGTAAAAGGAACGATTTAATTAGAATTTAAAATAAATTATATAAAATTAAATATGAATTTTCTGGTTCCTTCAGTCAACCGGGGATTCATGTTTGGTTGACCGAGGGGAATCCGGTGGTCTTCGATCGATTGAACACATTCTGGTCGCAACATGCAGCATCTATGTATGCTGCAGTCTATCCTTGTTTGGTCGACCGAGGTGTTCGTTCGATCGACCGAGAAGGCCATGTTGGGTCAACCAAACAGTCTCTTCGGTTGACCGAGAAGGAAATTCTGGGTTTTTAAAAACAGGTAATCAATCTGTTTAAAAACCTAATTTAATCTCTTCAACCCATCATTTTTAGGTGTTAAAAACTCACAATAAATACCCCCCAAAAAAATGATGATCTCAACGTATGGTTGCACAAATGATCCGCTCTTGACCGTTGATGCAACCATGCATTGTACATGTTTTCTATAAACCGCAAATTGGTTGCTTCTTAGATGAGGTTTCTCGACATAACTCAATCCAACAAAGGCGAATCGCAATGGCTCTAATACCAATGAAGGTTATAAGCGACCTAGATTACATACCTAGATGCACACAAACCCAGATCTGCAGCAAAAGATCTCTATCGAATCGGAAAACGTCCCATGTCGGAATATGTGATTACTAAAATCACATACAGTATTCCACACTCAATAATCTCTGTATGAAAATCTAAGTAGAAAAACCAGATCTTAAGGAGGAATAAGAGATGAAGAGATAAGAGAGATTCTCTAGGCTTGGAGAGAGCCAAAACGTGTGCAATGGGAGGGAGGAGTCTCCTAAAATAGGAGACTCAAATCAACTCTATTTTGGAATCGCTCTTCTAATCACATTAAGAGATGGAGTCCAAGTCACACTTGGTCTCACACCAAGCATGGACGTCCTAACTTTACGTGGGGACCCGGGTCAGCCCAAATGGATCTGGCCAACTGGGTCAATCCATCACATAACTCCATCAAAATTAATTCAAAATTTTCTAGGTCCTTTGTTCGGTTAACCGAGGAGGGTTTAGTTCGAATTACAATAAGCCTCTTTGTGTAATTCTGGGCTCCTCAGTTAACTGAGGTGTTTCTTCAGTTAACTGAGGAGGGCTTCGGTTACAATTTCAGTAACCTCATTTGTTCTCTATTCTGGATCGTTCGGTTAATCGAACAGCCTCTCTGGTTAATACCCTTTAGATCGATCGAAGGCTAGCTTGTCTACTCTTCTGTTGGTCTTCAGTCCATCAAACTACTACTTTGGTTAACGGAGTAGCCCGGTTCGGCTAACCGAAAGCTGCGATTTCTAGGTTTTACGAATATGATTCTCTTCGATCCATCATTGTTTAAGTGCTAAAAAAATAATAAGCACCCCAAAACAATGATGATCTTAATGTATAGTTGCACAAATGATCCTCTCACAATCATCGATGTAACTATGCATTGTATGTGTTGTTTTCTATAAAATAGCAACTAGGTTGCTTCTTAGATGAGGTTCCTTGACATACCTTAATCCAAGGAAGACAAATCACAATGGCTCTGATACCAATGAATGTTGTAGACGAACCGGATCATGTTCCTTGATGCACACGAATTTGGATCTACAGCGGAAGATCTCTATCGAACTAGAAAGTGTGCCACGTCGGTATGTGTGATTACTAGAATCACACACAGTATTGTCCACACTCAATTGACTAGATCTCAAGTATCAAAATCAGCAAGAAAACTAGATCTCAATAGAGGAAGAAGAGATGGAGAGAGAGAGAGAGAGAGAGAGAGAGAGAGAGAGAGAGAGAGAGAGAGAGAGAGAGAGATTTTATAAGTTATGGAACTCATATATGATGCATACATTGAGATGAGGAGTCTTTTAAATATATGAGACTCAACTCAACTCCAAATAGTACTATATCTCCTAACCATTAGGAGAGTTTCCCACACTTAAAACAAGTATACACAAATATCCAACACTTCTAAAATCAAGGTTCCAAACACAACCTATGAGTGTTGCAAAAAGACATTTACAAAGAGGAGTGGGGTGCGGAGGGTCGGGGGTTCGATTCCGTGTTCGGCATCTCCCCTACGGGAGAGTGGTCAAGTGACCATCCGCGCGGACATACAAAATAAGAGTTCAATATAACATTTATATGTTATGAGTCCAAATGCTGGCCTTCCAAACCACCAAGATATGGTTACCTATAGTACAATAATCAAAGCAGTTGTCATAAATACTGTGTCCCACATATCAAAATATATTCTAAGGCCAAATCTCTTGGAATCTCAAAACTGAGTTGGAAAGATCATTTACCAAGCTTCAAGGATTGGCAATTTTTGAACTGATCAGGCAATCCGCTGAAACAAGTGTTTAAAAACTCGGATAGGGCTCATAACTCGGAAGCCTACCTATTCGAGTAACTCGGTAACTCGGTCATAATTACCCGTTGGTCAGTACAAAAATAAATTAAAATATTAAAAATATATTAAACATAAAAAAATATGAGAAAAATCATATAAAAATAGAAAAATTTATTAAAAATATAATAAAAAATATGAGAAATCATAGAAAACGTAGAAAAGTCTTGATTCAATGAAAAGTGAAAAAAAAAATCAAACACGTTGTAAAGTTGTGAATCTTGTGATTCAATGAAAAGTGAAAACAGGAAAAAAAAAAAAAAAGAAATAAAAAAGCCTATAATAAATAGTCGATTGAAAAAAAAAAAACTTCCCGTGCTAAACCACTTTTGAGGGTTTCAAATCTGGTGAACTCTTTGAAGAGTTTCAAATCTATTGAACTCTTTGAACCTGAAAGCTTCAAACAACAAACTCTCTCTCATAGAATCTCAACGATTTAGTTTTTTTTTCCCGAGATTTAGAAATCCTTATTGGTTGTTGCTAATTTGCTAAATTCAACGTAACATTAATTAAGAATGTGAAGAGTCAATTTTGTAAGTTGGGTTTTTTGTTAAAAAAAAATCTGTTTTTAAGCTTTTGTATTAAAGTGTGTAATTAGGGATTAATTAAAAGGGTATTTTTGTCTAAAACCTAGTTAATCGGGCGAGTTTACAACTTACTCGGCCAAGTTTTACGAGTAACTCAGCTGATTTTTCTGGTGACTAGCTGATTAACCTCTCCCTAGTTTTTAGGGTGAGTTAACCAGCCAACCCACTGATCCAATGCAATATTTCCCTTTTTAGAGAATTGAATGAGGTGAAATAAAGGAGGAAAGGTCAATATAATACAATCAAGAATGTTCAGAGGGAGCACCATAGAGAAGCCTCGAAAGGTGATTTTCTCAGATATCTTGGAAGCTCCGAAATCCAAGGAAGATCAATGAGCGGTCCCTTCTCCAATGGAAGATCAAGATTTTATAGTTAGACTATTCCTAACAGCTTTCAGATTATGTATCATAGAAGACATCTTCCTAAGATGCTCAACTATACTAACGTTGGGAGCCATTCTGTAGGTCTCAAACTTCATCGTCAATGCACTTAGTCTGGTAGCCGAGGTACCATTGAATGCGAGTCTCAATGCATTCCACATTTCGTATTCAATCTTATAAGCCTTAGATTCGTTAATCAGATCATTGTGCATGATGCTCATCATAGTAAAGTGCACAACAGTCTTTCTTGGTGTATGCCTTATAGGCCTTCATATCCGTATGGTGTTGGACAATGGCTCCCTCCTCAGGATAGGCTAGGCTATGTGTCAAAGTCTCTAGGAACTCAAACTCATTTAGGATATATTGGATTTTCCTAAGCCATATGTTATAGTTTTTCACATCCAATTTCTCCCCTTTATTCAGGTCAGCTACTATAATCTTAGATGCCATATCACTACAACTAAGAATTGCACATTTAATTAATATCTCATATAAACACGCATAATTAATTTTACACCATTACCTAGGATTAAACAGTAATATTAATCCCTTATTTATCAAATTAAAAATACACCAGGAAATTGTATGATAAGTGTCTAACACTTGCACTTTTAGACTTATTACTGATGCTTATTAGTCTTATAGAGATGTTAATGAGAATAAATTAATGCATTTATCTTATTTTGAAGGTTTAATAAAGATAAGGAGAAAATAGCTTAAACTAAGCCATTTAAAGCTTCAATGGGAACAAGCTTCATTGCTAATGATCAATGCTTCATTTCAAGAATAATTATACCTTGAAACCCACGTAGAAGACCCACGGTGGAAGCCCAGGCAAAGCCCAAAGGAACAAGTCCAGAATCAGTCCAGAACAAGGCCCAGAAATACATTGTCGATCGATCACCAATTGGGATCGATCTACATTGTCGATCGATCGACGTTAGCGATCGAGCGGAATTGCCAGTTACAGAACAGAGCAGTTTTTATTTTAGCCATAACACCCTCAATTGAAGTCCAATTGAGGTGATTTTGATCCTGTTGGAAAGCTAAAAGTACGCTCTACAACTTTGTCTGTAATAACGTCATTCAAATACCAATGTTTGTTGGGTCAAAATTGAGTCGCAAGGGAACTGTTCTCGGCAGTCCGAAAATAAAGTCGAAATTGGAGTTTTCTTTGGGAGAATTCTTTCGGGATTAGAGTTCCAATCCTTTTGGGATTGCTTTATCAATATATAGGAACTTCTAATTTCTTTCTAAAAAAAGAGAGGCATTAGCCATATGATAGATTAATTCTTTTTCTTGGGGATTCATAGCAAGTTGAAGAGGAAGCATTATGAGCAGCTAAGTTCCTGGGAAGTATTGATGTAAAC
>JAUPMG010037954.1:0-14382 GCA_031762675.1 Pachysandra terminalis | reverse complement strand
TAGGGCAATGCAAAAATCCAAGGTGTCACATAATTAGGACTAACCTCGGTAGAAAAGTGAATAATCCGAATACCAAAAGGTTGACTCTTTTGATTCAGATTGGGAACCCCATATAAGGCATATCCCAAATCCTTTCATCTTACCACAATTATTTTGAGTCCCATACCTCTCACCTTGGGCGAATAAATAATAGTCTCTTAATTGACTAAAAATGGTATAACTTGCCTTGAGTCTCAGGCAGTATACATAATAACTGGTTAATAGTCAAAGAAAAAGCCATCTCGGCCGGGATTTTATATGAAACTCATTGATTTAAGTCTGTTTATTAATGCAAGTCACCCACAATAATAAAACATCACATATATTCAAAGGGCATGGACATGAGCACAATTTCATGATACTAAGTTAATACTAATCCCATAATATTTCCATAAATATATGGTCTGAAGCACAAGGCGCATGATGATGGAATTATACATAATATAATTTAATATGATAAGTTTTATGGAATTAAGATATCCACATAACAAGGTTCTGATGTCATCAAACAAAGCTAAAATCTCATAAATAATGCATACAATAGTTTAAGGATCAAATCTCATGATAACAATTCCTCAATTGACATCATTAAATTTATAGGGTTACTTATATCATTTAGAGCGTTAAGAGGGTCATATTAGTTCACATGAATCATTGAAATAACTTAGGTCAAAAGCAATTTCAGTGGCTGGTCCAATTACCAATGGTAAAGGGATGGTTAATTCAGTATGGAAAAGGGAAGGTTAAATTAGTAGGTTGAAGGGTTCAGTGCAATGAAGGGATGGCTCAACATGGTAAAAGGATGGTTAACTCAACAAGTTGAGGGGATATACTCAACCGGCAGGGTGTTGGCAGGGTGCCGGCACACCGGTTGGGTCATCCCACAGGGTAGTGGTTGGCTTGGGTCAACTGTCAGGGTACCAGCAGGATTCCGACACACCGGTTGGTCTAGGCTTGTATAGTCTTGCTGTGTCAAGGCATTAGGAAGAGTCTGGACAATCCTTCCTGCAGGTTACCGGCACATCGGTTGGTGTCCGGTAGGCTAGGCAGTAACCTGCCTGTGCCCAGATCAAGGTTTTCTACACCCGACAGGCTAACCGGCACACCGGTTAGACCATCGGTCCAGGAAAAGTGGTTTTGAGGCGTGGGATTTTACAGAGTGGTTTCTCTAAACCTCCTACGGATTCGTGCATCATTACTTGGTCAATTTAGCAATTAGATCATATCATATATTAAGAATACTTATCAGATCTTGATTCTTGGTTTATTTAAGGATTTAATCTTATCATGAAATACATAAGTGATTAATATCATACAATCTTTCTGGGTTTTATTAATAAGATCATGGGGAAAGGTTTTGCATGCATAAAGGAATGGAATTCCCTATGATATAACATTAGATGGAGAATAAATACACAAGAATAAAGGAAAACTCACTATGAAGATGCTGAAGATTTGTTGTCATTGAAGAAGTGCTAGATCTTTTCTAGTTTTCTGATCTCTTAATCTTCTTCTTGTTCTTCCATGATGATCCCACGAATTTAGATGTGTTTCTAAGGTTTAATTTTCTTAATTAGTCTTGTTTAATATGCTTTAGGAGTTTGAGTTGCATTAGGATTTATAGTTGTAGTTTATCTATAAGTCTAAAATCTTATTTTTATTTTTACTTAGTCCTTAAGTTACCTAATTAATTTAGCACGAAATTTAGGTATTAAATAATCTAATTAGGCCTTAGTTAATTCAATTGGGCTTTAATATTAATGGGCCTTACTTAAGTCCAGCTTAATTAAATATTTGAGTTAGGTCTTGTTTGGTTAGTCTAGATTAATTCATTAATCCCTGTTTCTAGTTAAGTTGTGAAGCTTAGTTAGTGATCCTAATTCTTTTACTATAGTTTATTATATTAATTATGTATTATTATAATAGGAATCTTAAGTTAGATTCTAAGTGTGAAGGATTTAATTACCATTCTACCCTTTATATTAAAGTTCTTTTTAATCTGTATTTTTCAGGTCTTTACACATTAACACCAAATCCACATGGTCCTACCATGCCTCAACATACAATCCACATGGAGGTACGCACAAACATTCACTTCAAGTCAAACATATACATTGATTAATGAAGTATGATATGATGCAAATATGCACAATGAAATGCATATGACGATGCATATGCAATGTAGGGGTAATTAAGCTTAGGCTAACCAAATGCTCATTCAAACGATCAATCCATTCTTTAAGGGACTTGCACCCACGGTAGAATGGCACCATTCCATTCTTTAAGGGACTTGCACCTCACGGTAGAATGCCACCATTCCATTCTTGAAGGGACTTTCACCTCACGGTAGAATACACCAGTAAGACCTATTCTTGAAGGGACTTTCACCTCACGGTAGAATACACCAGTAAGACCTATTCTTTAAGGGACTTTCACCTCACGGAGGAATACACTAGTACATTATTCTTTAGGGGACTTTCTGTAATAGCCTGAATAATCCATAAAGTATTAGCTGGAAATCTAAAGGGTAAAATAGTAATTTCATGAGATTGATAATTTAAATTCAATTAATAACTTAGTTTAGATCACTTAAAATCCTTAATCACATAAAAGACACTAGATATTTCCTTAAATCACTAAAACTGATCGGGTCTGCCAGATTTAACTTAAGAAGCAGAATAGGTCAGATAATCTAATTTAGTAATTAAATTAGAAATTAAATGTTTTACCGGCTTTATCCTGTTGATTTATGCATGATTTGGTCTTAAACTTGTGATGTTTCCTCCCTTGGTTTGGATTGCAGATCTGATTAGATCCGACCATGCGATCGTGCATGCTGTGTTTGCTTAGCCTAGGTACTACACACAGTAGCATGGCCCTTTTGGTGTTTGACATTTTGTTTGATCATCTAGATCAAGATCATGATGTGTAAGTTAGATTTATTCCATCTTTTGTAATTGTTTGTGTGATGAAGATTAATAATGTGTGTTTGTGTTGCTTAGATCTAACCTTGTTTGTTGGGTTCTGGTGTTATGCATGGTAGTGAGGCCATTATGTGTTTGAGGTAATGGCATAATCGTAATTTTTGGATGGATTGATGACGTGTATGGTTTAGATTTGGTAATTTATTTTGGATGGCTTGGATTGTGCCACATGGCATGGAGTAGCTTGCAATAGAAGAAAGAAAGAAAGAAAGAAAGAAAATTCATTGTTTTGTTGCTTGTTTGGTTTGGCTTGAGATTTTGGAGAGGAGAAGGAAATGCTTATATGTTTTGATCTTGTGTGGAGTTTGGCTTGATTCATAAGAGGTAAGTACTAAATTCATGATTGTAGTTAGGAAATCTTAGTTTCCTTTACATTTGTATATAATTCTTATTTAGGTTTTAGTTAAATATAAATAGTATAGATTAAATGTTAGATTTTAGTTATTTGTATGTCTTCTTGCTTGAAATTCATACATGTTCATTTTCCTTGTGTTGGTGTGATAAGAACCTTGATTTCAAGAGAAACCCCCTTGATTTTGGCCTGTTCGCGATATTTGGCGGCCTTGTCGGTGTGCCGAACGGGTCACCAAACACATTCTGGGCCGAAGGTGGAATGTTTGGTTCGCCAAACAGGTCGCCGAGCATGAACACTGATGTGTGCAATTATAATTACCACTCGCAATAGAACGAATCCTTGTAGGATAGGGCTATTTTGAGGGTGTCGAACCTCAAGGACTGAATGGGTTTAGTTTGTTGAATTACCAGATTAAATCTAACTAAATTAATTAGGTAAAAGAAAAGGAATTTTTATAATCTATTTCTAAAAATCAAGTAAACTAATTTAAACTACATTAAGTGGATTAAACTAATAAGAAAAGCAGCAGAGTATTGATGATCCCTCTAAACCTTTTTATTATGCCAATCTTATGAATTCTTAGGCATTAATTCACAGTCTGAAAATAGATTTGTGTCTCTACAAGCACACACAACATCCCAAAAAGGCATTATACTAAGAATAAGCATAGCCTATCTTTCGATTACTCTAGGCATAAGCTATCAAATTCTTAGACATAAATTACACTATCATATCGGAAAACTATAACCCATCTTCGGTTGGTACGGCCTGTCTACCTACACTAACTAATCTACTTTGTAGTACAGCCCCGTCTTCCCTAGGCATGGCCTATGAAATCCTATTATACTCATCATGTCATTTGGCACTATTGCATAATTATTATTCCTATAATGACAGAAACTAGGAACACTTTTGGTTCAATCCTAACAAAACTAATGGCCAATCATTCTATTAGGCTTGATTATTAAACGATAAATTATGATTCAATGAATCCTCTTAATTATGCAATCAACAAACAGTGAATTAAAGAGCCTAAAACCATGAAATTAAACCATAATAATAAGGTTAGAAGTTACATCAATACTCCACAAGGGATTTTAGCCACTCATGGTCATCTGATCTTCAACAAAGTTGTAAAAGATCATCCCCATGCAGAGCATACGCCCCAGCAAGCACAAAACATGAAGAATAATGAAGAACGCGAAGAACAGTGTGAAGAACAGAGATTTCTCATGAATCCTAATTCAATTCAAACTCCAAATCAATTCATAATAATCTCTACGACCACACATAGTCTTATATTACATATTTCCTACTCTAATAATTATCCAAAAGAAAATAGAAGGCAAATCACAAACATACTAAGACTCCTGATAAAAAACGCAACTGCTACTATGCGTGTGTGCTCGATCGCACCACATATGCGATCGATTCCAAATATGCGCTCGATCCAACTGCGATCGATCGACTGTGTACACTGGGTTTCCTTCTGGGCTGAATCTGGACTTGATCCTTGGGCTTTGACTTGGGCTTCCTCCATAGGTTTACCCCATGGACTTCAAGGTGTAATTGGGCTTTAATCATCCCCTCTCACGAGCCTTGAAGCTTGATCCAAATTGAAGCTTTAGTGGCTTGGTTTAAGCCCACTTTCTCCTTATCATTGACAGACCTGCAAAACAGCAAACATGCATTAATTTATTCAGATTATCATATTTCTAAGACTAACAAGTAGCAGTAATAGGTCTAAAAGTATTATTACACACTTATCATACCCCAAAACCTACACTTTTCTAGTCCTCGAGCAAAGAAGGAACTAAACTAATGCCGTCATTAAAACTCGTCCATCAGAATTGCCATCAGAAAATTTCAAACTCAGATGATCATATCAGCAAATAGGAAATCAAAAATTAACTCAATGAATTGAATCGAAATCCCTAAGAATTGATCCTTAGACTCCACAATATATCCAAAGCTAAACTTTAATCCTATCCTATTCAAATACCCATACCCATACCCATACCCATGCAATTTAATGCATGCAAGTGAAAGTGAAAAGGCAAATCATGAAATGAATGCTAAATAGTCATGTCAAATTAAATATGCAAAGATTAAATAAGCTCTCATAATAGAAAACTTTTGCTCTCATTATTATTTTTAATTATTCTTCTCTTTTTTTATGCAATACGCGTGACATGTGCAATGTCTAGCTCTCATTCAGCCGCCTAAGGAACTTATTAGCAAGCTTTCAATCAATGATCCCATCCCAGTTGGTTCAGGTCAATAGGTGACAAGCACCCCAAATGATCTAATCACTCAAGTCCACTAGGCTACCAAGCTAAATTAGTCACTACATGCTTAACCATTTTGTTTTTATCAACCAATATAAAATTTTTCACCTTTTTACGCGAACAATCAATGCTTTATGAGGCAAAGAGGCCCGGTTACTTAGTGAATTATAAATATGGCTGAATTATCTATTTTTCTTTTTTTTTATAAAAGACATATAGAATTGATGGTATTTTCCTTTGTTTTTTCCGCTGCTATTTCTTAAAGTGTTTTGGATGTAATAACTTAGATAAATTTTGAATATTTTCATTGATGATAAATTCCTTTAAGGTTTCATTGATTCATATGGTTTGGCTCTATATTGGTTACCACTCCCGATCTCGGTTGGGGTGAGAGTCGCGGTTCGAACCTAAGGGGTTCCACGTGAATTACCTTAAGTTTGGATCGTGACAAGATGGTTCTTTCCTACTTGTGGAAACCACCCTTGAACCTCGTAGTATGCCCTACACCATTGGTTAGACCATTGATTTGACCTTCCCTACATTGCACTCAGATGTGCTTAGCAATTGGAATTAGTTTGTTGGGTAGTGATAGAGTTTGTTGTTATTGAATTGGTATTTGGTTTACGGGCTCAAGTTTGATCAAAGTCATCAACTTGAACTTCCATTATATTGGTACCCATCACTTACCCTTGGGCTTGACAATAATTGTTATTGGAATAAGCTAGATTTGGTAATTGTATTAGGAGTTGATTTTTGTGGTATTAATAACACCTGGGAAACTCATGATGGAATCTAATCGGATTATCCTCGTGTATGAGCACGTGGATAGTTTCCGTTGATGACTATCATTTGGTTCCTAGTTAATAATGCATTGCATGCTTGGTTTATGTAATTGTTAAGTGTGCCCGGGAGGTGGTATATATATGGTGGGTGGAATCCCTTGAATGTTAGACATTCTAAACTAGCATTGTGGTTAGAATTCCTCGAGTAGACTATGCCCAGAAATAGCAACATGTTGACCCTCGTCATGGGTTAACACTCGAAATGAAGAGGGGACATCTAGCTGGTCCTAGTGGCCTATGCTCGAAATTTGTCTTGTATTGGATTGGAAGTTATGAGGAGCACTTAACTGATTACATGATTTTCGTTCATCATACTTCATATCATACCTGCATTCCTTGTTTGAGCATCTCATTTTAGAGAATCCGCATGTCATCGTATCATACATATCATGTACCTCATTATTGTGGATGTTGGTTTATCTTGTGTTATTGAATTTGATTTACTTTGAGTTTTATTGCTTAACGGTATCTTATGAGGATGGAAGACAAATATGGTCTTACTGGGCATTCCAAGATCACGTGACTTATTATATTGCACGTTGAGGTGGAATGAGAACCGTCAGGGATTTGATGCTGATTCGCTTAAAGGTAGCACCCGGTGGATAATGTTGTGTTATATTGAGTTATAGTATTTGGTTGTAATTGTTGCAATTGGATATTTGTACTTGTGACTCTCTTGAAATCACAAAGGATTATGTAATTTTATTTTATCGACTTCCGCACTCTGAATATTTACTGAAAGTTATACATTTTACTTTTATTACTTGTTATTTGATATGGCAATCCGCGTTCCTTGGTTGGAACCCGAAGGCCGTACCTCGAGATCCGTGCTTCCTATATAGGGATCCGAGCTATTGGTTTTGGGCCGTGACAATTTGCTAACTTTCTTTTGAGCAGTTTTGGTCACAAGTGCCATTTGTTCGAATGTACTCATGGATGAACTCTGAAACTTTAGGAATAGAACTCAGATGTAGATAAAGCATGAAGAAGATGGATAGCAGGTTAACTTAATCAGTAAAGCTATTTTTCTATTTATACACATCAATTTGAATCATGAAACCGCCTAGAATTTCAAACGGTGGTTTCAAGCTATCAAGCGATGCATGTGTCATTCAATCTTTGAATGATACCTCAGCACACACATTTAATGTCACATGGTTCTAATACAAAATAAGACCTGGTGATAGCTACTTGATGACTTAGCAATACTGTAGTAACTCAGTATACATTTAATGCGCATGCCAAATTACATCTTTCTTTGTATTGCCCTTACAACGTGTCAAGTTAGCACGTTTCAAGCGCAGGAGCTAATGATGATGAGCCAAATTGTAAATTGAATTAATCCAATGAAAAAATGACACATGGCAATATCAATAGTAATATAATATGGATTTCCAGCCATTCGAGGTTCTTCAAGGGACACTCCCCTCGAATCTCTTCCCTTCGAGCGAGGGTGCCCTCGCAGGACATCCCCTCGCTTATCCATTCAAAAGCCCCTCTTTCAAGGGACATCCCTTTGAATTCCTCCCTTATA
Organism: Pachysandra terminalis; assembly: GCA_031762675.1. Taxonomy (NCBI): domain Eukaryota; kingdom Viridiplantae; phylum Streptophyta; class Magnoliopsida; order Buxales; family Buxaceae; genus Pachysandra; species Pachysandra terminalis. Next base: position 6,340 of record JAUPMG010037954.1, on the reverse strand, counting down.
GGTTCCATCTATCTGACGAGGACCCCATTTCATGGGACATCCCCTCATCACTTCAAGGGAACCCTATTCAGGGACATCCCCTCGAGCACTCGATGAGGGCCCACCTGTATTAGAATAGCCCCTCATCACTTTGAGGACCCACGTGTGTTGGGACAGCTCCTGGAGCACTCGATGAGGACCCAACTATATTGGGACAACCCCTCACCTGTGTTGGGATAGCTCCTAGAGCACTCGATGAGGGCTCACTTATGTTGGAACAACCCCTCATCACTTTGTGGGCTCACCAGTGTTGGGATAGCCCCTCATCACTCCGAGGAGCCACTTGTGTTGGTACATCCCCTCAAACCTATTATACCTTGAAGGTTCAATTCCATGGGTCAGACCTTCAATCTCGATGCACATATACATATCCTTAAAGGATCACTTATCAAATAAAGACATTTCAAAGAAGTATGCACTTTAGTGTTATCAATCACTTCAAGAGTATCAAATAAATGCTAGATAGCTCGAGATGGCCAATTTATTACCATTCAGAGTGAAGCAGTTCAATATTTGAGGTAATCACTTCGAACATCGAGGTTACCGATCTGATGTTACCAAGCTGATACTACATCAAGTAAACAATTCAGTGTTATGAATCATTAAATATTCGAAGTGGCCAACAAGATGCTTTGAGTTACCATGTTTTATGGGGACAACCCCTGACATCGAGTTAATGTATACACATGACTAAAATGGGAATTATATCTCGAATTCATAAAATTCGAATGCCTTATTTAATATGGGGGGAATAAAAAGAGACCTTTAGGAATGGAAAGCCAGAGAGAAAATCCGATTAGCCTTACGTATGCAACTTCACATCAAGGGACTATGCACCACATAGAAAGCGTGTACGCCTAAATTGTTTATGCCAAGTGTTCTTCACATCCACCCCACGTGTTACTCGGGTAATGGCACATAAAATTTTCATGTCATTGAAGAAGTGATGGCTAAGTCTTATGTGTCATTTGAAGAGTGGCACACACTCTTGCATGTCTGGCACATTGTTCCAGCAATAACACATGGGGCTTTCATGTTGTATGTGACACTTGTCACTCGAACATTGATATATATGAGGGAATCTCGCTATAAAAGCCGAGACTTCCATTGGAAGAAGGATCTCTCTTGGATTTATAAATTTTCTGCATTTCTAAGAAAGACATCTTCCCAAACGTCTCTATTGTGTTCTCTCTGAACATTCCTGATTATTCTCTTAACAATTTTCTCCTTTTTTTCACCTCATTCAATTATCTGAAAAGGGAAACCTTGTATTGGAGCAGCCAATCCATGGTTTATGCCAATGCAAGTCAGGTTTTCGGATCTTCCAATGTTCAAGTCGGTAGACATTGATGTTTCTTACAACCGAAATATCATTGTCATTAATATCAATCTTCAACTGTTCATTAATCTTGCTTATTTATCGATTTCACCATCACCAGTACATGTAGTGCCGATGTCTTCATTTTAGAAGACTTAAAACATTAACTAGAAAGGCAAAAAAGATTAAAAAAAAAAAAAAAAAACCGAGTTCACATTCCTTCTAACAATGACGAAAGAAAATAAAATAAAATAGAATTAATAAAAAAAAAAGAAAAAAAAAAGAATAAAGAAAGAAAGAACAGTTGGATCCACCCCGCATCGTCGTATGTGCTTTACAATATCTATCAGCAGATTAGCATATATACCTTCAAGGAAATAAAGATAATGAATGATCATATATTTTATATGGTGGACTTCCTCTTTCAACATCATCATCATCCATGTCATGAAGCATGCTTTTTAGTAGCCCAGCATCCAACATTTTCTTATCCATATCCGACTTGTTAATGATACACTTCCTACCAAGATATCATAACCAAAACAATTATAGGCCAACTAAAGAAAAGCTTAGATAATGCAAGCTTCTCAGTGGTCTAGCCTCTTAATGATGGTGCACTAAGTACAATAATCCGATCATTGAATAATCTAAGTGATAAAGTCGCCCACTAATTTATGCCTTCCAATTAGACAACCTTTCGACCGATTCGACATCTGATGGATAGACAGATGGCATATTGTCAGATATTTGGCCAAATCATTTTATTTAAAATTACAATTAGTTTAGAAGATGATAGGGCATGATGCAAGCCTGAGGAAGAAGCTTATGTGAGGTGCCTCCCATGCAACTCTACTAAAGGAATTAGAAACTTTGGAATGGATGTGTGGCTTCCATATCATCTTCAATTTTTTGAATGTAATAGGGCTCGCATTCTCTACGACAAATGCTTATAACGATTCATGCAGTACTGTTGAAATATTGTCACGTGGGATACCAAGGGCATACCCGAAGAAAAAGGTATTGGTAGCTTATTCAAGGGGTATCAAAGGTGGGGATACCGGTGACTTATTCATGGAGTACCAAGGTGGTGGGTAGCCTGTCCATATGATGCCCCTGATTGATGCTGTATGGAATTCTGTTCACCATTTACTGCAGAGGATGCAAAGCCAATGTAATGGGGGTATAGGTTGGATCCTTATGTGGATAAATTAATTAATTGCTTTACTGACCTCTTAGCACTTCTAGTGAATGTGATTTGATTAAAAGGCTAGTGGTCTCTCTCTCTTATTTATTTAAAAATCACTTTTTGATGTACTATAGTTCCATTTAATTGTAAGTTTATTAAGGTATGATTAAGAAATCCAAATGGGTAAGATGGATATGTGGAAATAATCTGGAACTATAGACATGCACTAGTTTTTTGTTTTTTTTTTTCTTTCTGGTGGTCCTCTTTTCATTTGTTGGGCAGCAATAGGCACATGGTTGGATGCTGTATGGGTTTTGTGATTGAGAGAAATGCCTTTTATTTCCAAGTTCTTTCTTCTTTTCCTTCTAGTGGATGGAAAACGATATGAAAAGAAAGTGGTTGAGAAGGATATCAAACTAATTGGAGAAAAGAACAAGAAAAAGGAAAAAAGCAGTTCCACCCACTAGAGCCAATGCAGACATGTTGGAGGGGAACTGTGACTTGACTATTTTAGAAGTTCCTTTCTATGTATGGCCAGCTTTGATCTTATACTTCCTCTTGGGCTTTTGCAAATTAGGGAGATATTGTAGTTACAGGTTATATAAGACTATTAAAATCATCAAGGAGGAAGGTCAACCAGAAAAACCAAAGACTATACTGAAATAAGTAGAATAATAAATTACCTCTTCAACCCCATATAAAATGGCATTTAATCTTCACACCATGTAAGTTGGTATTGTTATATAACTTAACCTTAAATCACCAATACCATTACAAAGTAAACAAAAAAAATGTCATAATATTAATTTATTATATTATGTAGTTTTCTAATCACCACACCATGTAAGTTGGAATTGGCATTGTTAAATATACAACTCTTCCTAATATTTTTTTTCTTTCTTCTTCTCTTTTTTTTCCCTAATCTTACAGTTTGGCATGTGGATTAAGATGGCTGAAACCTGATGTACATCATTATTACTAAACAGAGGTTAGCTAGATCCAGTGATCGTTTTATGTGGTTAACATAGGGAATGCCAAAAATTCTTGTTCTAGTGTAATTAACCTTTTCTTATTGGAGGTTTAGGAAACAAAATATAAAGAATCCCTAACCCGAGTCATTTTTTCTTCGACGATGAAGCAGTGTTTAAAAACTCAGATAGGGATGGTAATTCGGGAGTCTACCTATCCGAGTAAATCGGTAACTCGGCCTGAGTTACCAGCTGGTCAGTATAAAAATATATCAATATTTTAAAAATATATAAAATTATAATAAAAAACTAAAAAATATATGAAAAAAATACAGAAAAGTCAAACGATTAGTAAGTTCTTATTTATTTATTTATTTATTTTTAATTTTACTTTTATAGATAATGGTTAAGTGTTAAATTAAGAGATTACTATCTTACTTATATTAAGGATAATGATGAGCAGATAAGATTTGTAGTTAGATAGGATATGGCAGATTTACTTTTCTTAACCAACGCATTCCTTGGATAGGATAAACATGCATCATAAGATCAAATGAGAAAGCCGAGTTGGAAAACAAAGTTTAAATTTAAAAGGGAAAAAAACCTATGAACAGGGATTAGAAAACCCAAAAGGAAGAAGAAAAACAGGTCAAAGAAATAAGGAGACACTAGGAAAGCCCAAGTGTGAATAAAATAGAGAAATGAGCAAACCCAGATTGGATTTGAGCACAAATGAATGTAAAACAGAGAACTTAATCAACCCCAGATGTAGCTTTAGTAGGAACAAGGAAACGCAGGCAAAACAAGAAGCGAAAAAATATAAATTTTTCTATAACCTAGTTAATCGGTCGAGTCGACAGAAAACTCGGGCGAGTTTTATGAGTTACCCGGCCGAGTTTTCTGGTGACCGGTTGGTTAATCGCCCCCTAGTTTTTTGCCACATTCTCAATCTGGAAATTTCAATGGAGTCCCAAAATTAATGAGTAACTCTCACCCCATATCCACGTGGGAGTGGATAAGCAATACATTACCAAACCATTGAATTAAGTAAGATAATTTATAAAATAAAGTTCTGGAAAATAATACTATTATGAATAATATCCAACTAAAATATTCTTGAAACCGAAAACAACGGAAATAAAATATAACTTAAGTCCCATGTTTCAATCAAAACCCTATTAAACTACTCAAATCTGATCCTATTTATTAAAATTAAATAAAAACATAAAATCCAATAAGTCTTACTACATAGTCTACTAAAATCATCAAACAAATCCTAATTGTAACTATGATCTTCGTCATAGCCTTGTCTTCCGTCTTGATCCTCATAATCCTATTGTCCACCATCTATAGGTCCTGAAATATGTTACTTGGAAAGTGTAAGCTACACTTAACTAAGTACATAAACGAATCTAAATTGTATTTAAGATTGAAGTAGGGATAATGCCACTCTCCAATGATAATCCATAGACAAAATCAAAATATTTAGTATATGCATATAGTGATATGAACGAGATATAAAGCGATATGAAATAATGAGATGTGCAATACAATGTGCTGGTTCAATTATTAATGAATGAATGCATTTTCATGCAGCAATAAATATAATCACCACATGTGATTTATGCACAATAATATGATATGCAAATATGCATGTTGTTTGGCATTCGATTAGTGTATGTTCACACCCGATCCAACCCTAGTCAATCAAGTCCGAACTCATCCACTACCAATTTGGAAAGCCTCATGTGCCAGCCCAGCCTACCAGCATTCCTGTAGCTCGCCAGCATCCGTAGCCAGCAAGCCAACTCTTGGGCCTGGCCACAAGGACATGCCCGCCTGGACACTGGACTCCACAATCTCCCTCACCAATTGGTAGACTCATCCTTGCAAGATAAGAATCAAATTGGTGAACATAAGCAAACAAGTGATTTATGTACCTAAGCAAGCATACTTTGTGATATAAAACACGATCATAATAAGCTCAAGAACCATGTCCAACGAATACAAAATTTCACCTGTTGGGCAAATATAGCCAATTTTCCATAATATGTCAAAAATACCAAATATTCAATATTATTGTCAAGACCTAAACCAGTTTAGATCTGTGGATCTATAATAGGGTCGGATTGCGACTCTCACCCCATATTGCTATGGGAGTGGCAAGCAATATAAGAACATAAGAGGAAGTCAAATATAATAGTTCTAATAAAATATAAAGTGATAATTATAATGTTCCTTTAATAATACAAATTCTTAAAATTAAACTATCTAATCTATATAAATTTATCTTCTGATATTCTATATTTAGATTCTCATTCCCAAAGCTCTCTTTAGTGATCTATCTTCCTTTAATAACCTGAAAAAACCAACAATGTAATGTCCGTAAGCCAAAGATCATGTGAGTAGACCTTTAAAAGAAGGTATTTACTCAACACCCAATGCTACTGCAAAATATATAATATGATATGATGATCTAAAATATATAATATGATAATGAAATATGAGTATTGTATGATGATAATGATATATAAACAATAACATGTTCTCTCATCAAATCTCACCGTAGTCTGTATCATAAGGATATCACATGGTCATTTTATCATGCTATATGCCTAAGTCAATATGATAATCATATCTTGTGCATCATACGCAAGATAACAACAATAATATCAACAAGTACATGATAATGCAATATGCATGAAGTCTGGTATTCGAATGGTTCAAATCCCCACACTAGCCAATTAATTATATTGAGCAAGAATGTCTTCTCGAACCATTCCCCCGCATACACGACCACTCTCAATGTAAGATATTCTATGTGCGCAT
>JAUPMG010037933.1:0-14383 GCA_031762675.1 Pachysandra terminalis | reverse complement strand
GGAGAAAAAATTTAGGAATTAGGTGCCCAATTATTATGCCTCTGGACACCATAAGCAAAGAAATGCACACAAGCAAAAAAATGCAATCCATGAAAGCATAAAACCAACTAAAATACACAAACAGAAGAACCACTACATACACAAATTTATTTAAATGATAAGGTACTAGCATTAACTTTCGATAGATTAGCTCAATACAAAACCATCTATCATGTCACAATTTTCTTGTCTTTAGTTAGATGTATTCCAAAACCAGACATAGATAAATATATTATGGAATTCACGATCTCTTAGCAAAATTATCTTTTGAAAGCCTCTGTTGAATACACCAGAACTACATTAATTGAGTAAATAAAGGAGGATCAAAAGACAAATCTAAATGACATGAACCATGCGTACGTACCAAACAAACCTTTTCTTGCAATAACGAAGGCTAATGTTGCCAAATTGGATTGCCCATCCGGTATGCAAATCTTCCAGATTAAGCATGTAGACAGAACTCTAGTACATGTCATGCTCAGACCCCATCATGGCAAACTTCCCCATGACTGTAAGCCATTCAAATCATGGTTCTAAATTTTTATATATCCCTTTATATATTGAGCAGTATATCCCCCTTTCCTTAGGGGGCGATATAAATCCAAGGTATAACTTTTATTTTTCAATAGTGATCTTGACCAATGTATCATGATATTGGTGATATATTGTGATATTGAGCAATATATTCCCCTTGCTAACTTGCATGGATCAATACAAAAGGTCAAATAGGGGAAATTTTTTAAAGTTTTCCCTCTTTATATCCGTTGACAATAATTAAAAACCCCCAAATCTTCTTAGCACTTCAAATTTAATTTCAAATCACTTATTTGTAAACTCGTGAACTCCTCGTCGATTCAAAAGTCATTTTAGCAAATATTTGTCGAGATTCGATGTATTCTTTGTTAAAAATTGCAAAAACAAGTGAAGATATGTTTGATTTTTTTTTTCTTTTGTTTGTTTTGTATTAAATTTTAAGAAAATACATGCCAATTCACATACGTGATGGATTGGCATGCATATATGATGGATTTGTTGATTTGAGGGATTGAAACCCCAAAAAGTTTTGGGGAAACCAACTATTTTAGACTTTTCACTTAAATATGTAATCTTTGATCCTCTAATAGTCTAATAGTCTAATAGTTATGTGTTTATTGGAAGGAAAATCTACATATTGGCCGATAAAAGTTATTTGGATCTAAAATTCTTTATTTTTTAATTTTAACGAAAAAATAAACATATTTTTTTGCTAAAAAAGGAAACTTTAATGGTTTCAGATGTTTGATATCATAAAATTGTTACCAATTTGGTCTAACTTTTTTACCAAGGGAATACTAGTATATTACATATTAAAATCTCAATTTCTACTTGAAAATTTAAAAATATTAAAAATCTATTAAACATGAAAATTTTCAAATAGATATAGTTATAATGGATAACTACTCAGATGATTATTTGCTAATAAAATGTTTTGAGAATTGCTACAAATCACGATTTTATTAAATATAATTAATTTTGTAGAAAAAATCTCAAAAATTTGAACCCTTGGGGAACTCCGTGTGGTATTGAGCCACATCTTCCAAATTACTGGTGGCTATATTATTATTTTCTAACCTTAGTACTTTCTACATATATTTCTTCGTGTGTCTTGGTGACTGATTATGCAACATCAATATTTCCCCCTCCCTTTCCCTTAATGGCGATATATTTAGCGCTAGCGTTACTTGGAACCTTGATTAAAAATAAGAAGGAAGCTAACCACACTCACTATATCAAGGTGCATATTGATAGCATCAATGCTAAACAAAGCCTAGAAATTGTCATTCACTACTCAGATCAGCCAACCCTAGCATGTGCTCATTGACATTAGAGATATTGTTTGTGAAACAGAAACAAAAATGTTCACTACCATGTTAACTGAGTTAGGAAATTCTTCATTCTTATTCCTTTGAAGTTCCTAAACTATCACACTACCTAAAGAAAGAAAAAAACACCCATAATCAGAGAAAACTTCCTAAGCGCGTCCATACCTGAAAGAACACATCTACTTGTCCAGAGAAATATTTTTTTGGTAATATTGATGACGTGTTTATATAATGATATCAAAGAGAACTGCATATGGGCACTGGTCACTGTCCAAGATGGAAACTAACCTAAGTACCAAGACTGAGTAACACAAAACAAGGAAATAAGAAAAATGAGTACACACGCATACAAACTATGCCAAACTTCTCTAGCATCACCTGTCAGAATACCACAGAAGTAATCCCCTCTACCCACACCTCCAGTAGCCAATCTGTCAGCAAGTTCGTTACCCGTGCGTGGCACATGGTTAAACAAGACGATTAACCCAGTAGAAAGGTGGCGGGCTAACTGAACTAAATGAAGGAATCTCCACGAACAGCTCAACAACGACCTTTTTTTTTTTTTTTTTGATGATTAACCAGCAATATATATAAATATCAGAGAAAGAGTACAAAAAGAACAGTAAAGTGCCAGGTCCTCAAGATGAGAACCAAGGCACGAACAGGAAAGAAAAGTACAAAAAACAAGCTAGAAGGGATCAACATCTGTAGGGACCTCCACACAAACAATCACGCTCCACTATCCACCATCTCATCAGACGGGGCCCACGAATAACTCCTCTCTACTAACCCCACTCCTAGAAAGCCGATCAGCCATGGTGTTCCCACCTCTCGGAATATGTAAAAATGAAGCACGAACCAAACTGCCTAAGTACCTGGCCAGCATGACGAGATGGGTGCATCTCCATGGGCAACTCTCATCACCCGTTATCTAAGATATCACCGAGGCAAAATCACCCTCGAGCGCCACCGAACTGTGGCCCACACGAACTGCCTCCCAAACCATTATTAGAAGGGCCAACAACTCAGCCCTCGTGGAATCACCAAACCCAACTAGATCAGAGAAAGCATGTAACACCTGACCCATGTGATCTCTGAAAACACCACCAATCCCTGAGCTATCCGGCTTACCAAACAATGAACCATCAAAATTCACTTTGATGGCCCCATCCTCCGGAGCTTGTCATCTGGTCACCACCTGCTCCAAATGAGGAGATGATCTAGCCATATCAATCAATCCTGCTAAAATATCGGACATAGAAATCCCTCTGAACGCAGGGAGGCACACTATCCAAGAGCACACCAGATGTAAAATAGCATCAATAATCGAACCTATCGATCTCCACGTGTCCTTGAAGACTCTTTGATTCCTTTCACCCCAAAGGACCCAAAGAGTTGCATGCCAAACACCCTGGTACATCAATCTACCCCTCGCACCCAATTCCGGGAACCTCCAGTGTACAAGGCACCCACCAACATCCTCGGGCATCACCCACCAAACCCCAAGCCAACGAAGGAAGAACGACCAGACATCATAAGCAACTACACAATGCATAAATAGGTGATCCACAGATTCCCCCACCTTTCTACACATATAGCACACATGAGGAGAAAGCGCATAGGTCAGCCACCTCCTTTGGAGAAGATCACAAGTGTTAATCTTATGAAGAATAGCAGTCCAGGCGAAGACCTTAATTCTTGGAGGAAAGGGAGGCTTCTACACACGACGATGAGGGAAGGAGGAGAAGCAGACTGAGGGCTTCTACACACGACGATGAGGGAAGGAGGAGAAGCAGACTGAGGCCATAAAACAGAGAAAAAAGAGCTAACTGAGAAGACACCACTGCTACTTGGACTCCAAATCCTCCGGTCACTAGACTCCTCACCTATAAAACCATCACTCAAGTCAACAAAAAGATCCCCAAGATCAGCAATCTCCTGAGGGCAGGCGCAAATCCATTCGGAAAGCCAGATTCCACACCAAACCAGAATCGGACCAAGATAAGACCTCAGAGACAAGGAAATCCCTAGAAGAGACCACCCTGAACAGACGGGAAAACCGAGCTGCTAAAGAGGACTCACCCCACCAAAGGTCACACCAAAAACGAACTCGCCTGCCATCCCCAACACTGAACCGCACAAGACACTAGAAGGAAGGGAAAATCAGTGACACCTATTTCCAAATGCAAGCTCTAGAACCACGAACCGAAGGGTTACAGTCCCAGCCGTTGGAATGCTAGCAAAATTTACTGTAAACAACTTTCGGCCACAAAGCATCACGTTCCTTACTAAATCTCCACAGCCATTTGCCCAGTAAAGCAGTGTTACGATACGCGATATTCCCCAGATTTAGCCCTCTCTCTTCTATCTTTTTACAAACATCAACCCACTTGACTAGGTGATACTTCCTAGGACCTCCCCCCTCCCACGGAAAATCTCTCTGAAGCTTTTCAAGGCAATCGACAACCTTCTTAGACAGGTAAATTAGCCAAGGCCCTGATCAAAGTGATCCTCCCTCGTAAGGATAGGTAGCCTTTTTTCCATGACGCAAGCCTCCTACTAGCTCTATTCACCACTGGATCCCAAAAACTGATAGACTTAGGATTACCTCCCAGAGGCAACCCAAGATACATCAAAGGCCGCTCTTGGACCTTACACCCTAGAACTGACGAAAACACCCCAACCCTTTCCTCAAACACACTCAAACCCACCAGGCTACTCTTTTCCAAATTCACCTTTAAGCCAGAAATCTCAACCAAGAAATAGCTACATAGGAATCTCCCTCTACCACCAGATCCTCCAGATGAAGCGACACTTTCTCAATTTGTACGGAGGGGAAAGCATCTAATCTTGTGAATAGCTACCCTCTCATTCGGTCCAGAATATGCATGTAAAATGTGACAATCATGGTCCCAAAGAACACCTTCGATACTAGATGGGCCCAGATTTCCAATAGATGATCCATCAATGTTTAATTTGATCAAAAGACACTCCCGTGGGCCTACTAGCCCCATTAGATGATTGGCTAGTGGGTAAACCATGCACATATGCACAGATATAAATTATATAATACACATGTGTGTGTGTGTGGTGCATATAGACTATACACTACATCTGACTTGTTTGGTGTCACATGGCACACTGTCGAGGCTTCATGGATAGACCAAGGTTATAAATGTTGATGTCACGAGACATGTTGCCAACATGGTTAAACATGAGAAAAAATAAAAGAAAAAAAGTGAAATGGGTGAAAATGTTTTCTAGTTCAAGCTACTAATATTTAAATAACCCAGAATATGACATAAAATATATACAAAGTCAATAACATACATTTAGAGAGGTACAGTTGGATATCAACATGGGGAAAATGGAGAAAATCATCCACAATAATAATAGCCTAAATAAGATATAAACATATATAAATATACAAACACAATAGTATTATTCAAATCGGATATTAAATTGGACAAAAGATCCAAAGCCTAGGTTGTAATTAACAACCTCTTAAGGATCTTTGGCAATAGATTTGAACACACATAACTTTTTTGAGAATGTGGACCCACCATCTGGTAGGCCTCACCAAACAAATCAAATATTAGCTTGATCAAGTGATTTCAGCCATTCAATTTTCTTTTTTTTTTAGATGGTGAAAAGTGATTGAATAACTTGGATAAAAGTTCTGATGAAATATTTCTATCACAAGGTTAAAAGTAACTATTTTTCCATGGCCGTCTTATTTAGTGGGTTAAAAGTTATTCTCTATACTACTTTTTTCCACAGGTGCGTTATTTAGTGGGATCCATTTAGTTATGGGATTTGATCTTCCACACACTTAATACATGGGGAAGGGGGAAGGGGGGGTGGTCCATTGAGTGGAACCATTAAGTAGTGGGTCATGCTTCCACTTAATTAGTGTCAAGGACCCTTTATATGGTCCATAAGCTTAACAACCTATCTATACCCATCCCTTGATGGCAACAGAAAAGAGAAAAAGATGTAAATGAAAATACTGGAACTTAACTGAAAAGCAGATTAGGGGTTTTATTGTGTTTCTGTCTCTCTCTCTTTTTCCTCCCGATTTATTAAGGATGTCTGTTAAGCCATTCTTTTCCACTTTTGTATCAAAGATCAGGGGTTTTATTGTGTTTCTGTTTCTCTTTCTCTCTGTCTCTCTTTTTCCTCCTGTTTGATTAAGGATATCTGTTAAGGCATTCTTTTCCAATTTTGTATCAAAAATTAGGGGTTCTCTTTCTCTTTCTCTCTGTCTCTCTTTTTCCTCCTGTTTGATTAAGGATATCTGTTAAGCCATTCTTTTCCAGTTTTGTATCAAAGATATTCAGAGTTTGTCAATACATTTATTGTATCAAGAGTTTCATCTGAAACTCTCATAAATCATAATAACATTCATATAAACTCTCATAATAGCATGCATATCAACCGAAACACGGTAAACAGGGCCTACGTCTTGTCAATATTCAATATGTTTCGGCTGCATAACAATATTTTGAACCATGGGGATAAGACCTACAGTAAGTTGCAAACAGGTGATACGAGAAGTATGCCCACCCATGAAACTGCCATACTCAAATATGGTCAATATGATCCCCAGAAGTAAGACTCTTATCCTCAAAAATTCTTTTGTTTCTCTCCCCCCGTATCCCCCACAAAATTGCAAAATAAATGGCTCCGTACAAAATCTGTCCCTGTTTCCCTAGTGATGGGAAATTCCACTGGTCAAGCATATCTCTAACTATACATGGACCCACCCAGTCTACTCCAACCAATCTGAAAAAAAAAAACTATCATATCTTCCCAGCCCATAGACACCCAATTAATAGGTGGACCATCGACTCCTCGGACCTCAAACACATGGGACACACCTGTGGGGATAAAGCCAAGTAAGGTCTCCTTTTCTGTAATAACTCTGCAGTGTTAATACGATACAATAGAACAGTCCAAACAAATACCTTAACTTTGGGGGGGAGGGGACCCTATCACCCCAAAGCAAGGAGGTAGAGAAGGGAGGACTGAGAACATTACCAGACACTAGGATAGAACAAAAAGATTTTGCAGTGAAAACCCCACTTGGATCAAGACACCAAATCCTGGAATCAACTAGCTTGTCCCCAATTACAATGTTTTTAAGGAGCTCAAACCAGGAGGCCAGTTCATCCAATTTGGCTGACCTAGGGTCCCTACACAAAGGAAGGTTCCAAGAAAGGCCTGAAATGGACCAACTTAGCACCTCCAAAATGAAGGACTCTTTATGAACAGCTATACGAAAGGTTCTAGGGAAACGAGTGGCAAGAGGGACTCACCCAACACAAATCCGACCAGAAACAAATGGAAGAATCGGAACGAACAGAAAATCTCACATACTTCCAGAAAATATGACAAGTCCGAGATATCCTTCCAAGGGTTGGCCGATAAGATCCTTGCCGCATGGTTTGTATCCCATCCATTTACATGCGTTTTGTACTTACTTCCAATAACGGTTCTCCACAGGGCTTCTCTCTCCACACTGAATCACCATAGCCATTTTCCCAGAAGAGCGTTTTTTCTACTTTGAAGGTTACCAAGATTAAGCCCCCCATTATATTTTGCCTTGCACACTTCTGCACATTTAACTAGGAAATACCTTCTTCTTTCCACCCCCTTTATATGAGTTCCGTACCTACGTGCAATATTAGTTCTTCTTTCCACACTAAATCTCCATAGCCACTTTCCCAGAAGAGCATTGTTTCTACTTTGAAGGTTAATGCCCCCCTTTATCTTTTGCCTTGCACACTTTTGCACATTTAACTAGGTCATACCTTCTTCTTTCCACCTCCTCTCTCCCAAAGAAAGTCTTTTTGTAGTTTCTCGATTCTTTTACTAACGACTTTGGCATCTTAAATAGGGACATAAAATATGAAGGGAGATTACCCAAAGAGGTCTGGATCAAAGTAATCCTGCCTTCCAGAGAAAGGTAGTTTCTCTTCTAATTTGCCAATTTCTTTTCCATCTTATCAATAACCAGGTTCCATATTTGTATCCCCTTGTGATTTCCATACATTGGCATTCCCAAGCATTTCATTAGTCACTCTCCCACCCCACAACCCATCAATCTAGCGCTATCCTGAAATAATCCATCCTCCACATTAATGTTATACAAATTGCTATTTTCCAGATTTACTTTAGGGCCCAAAATCATCTCAAAACAACTAAGGATGCATTTGGTCTAAAAAGCATTCTCTCTAGAGGCCTCAAGGAAGATAATTGTGCCATTTGCATATTGCAGATGAAACACCATCACCTTCTTACCTACTTCAAACCCTCGAATCTTCCCAACTCTTCCGCCTTACAAAAAAAAGTACTCAGAACATTACTCATGAGGGTAAACAGCAAAGGGGATACAGGATCCCCTTGTCGCAACCCCCTAGAGGACGACACTAGACCAGAAATCTCCCCATTAGTTGCTTTGTTGATTTAGTCACTTGACTAGAACTCTTTAAACACTTTCTTCAAATCCTCTTTAATTATGTCCCAACAATCTTGGTAAAATGCCATGAAAATCCGTTTGGACCGGGGGTACCTTATTTCTATCCATCTCCCATATTGCCTTCCTTACATCTTCCTCAAAATCTTTGTCCAACTCTCCCACTGAATTCCCATCTAATCTAGGTCCATCCAACCTATCCAATACAAAACTGAATTCTTGCTCCAAAGTGTATAATTTAGAAAAGAGCTCTGATTCTTCCTCTTCAATCTCTTTGTGATCCTCAGTTACCACTCCATTTCTTTCTATCATCACAATGTCATTCTTTTTCTTTCTAAAACTTGCCGTTTTATGAAAGAATTTTATATTTCCATCACCATCCTTTAGCCATACCACTTCTGATTTTTGTCTCTAGCTTATTTCCTCTAGTTCTCTCTTCAAACTCCTCCTAGACTCCCTTTCATCGTTATCAAGTATTTTGTATTCTTCCTCTCTATCAATGGACTGAATTCTCTTCAACACCACCTTCTTCCTTTCCGGAATCCGCTCAAACACCTCTTTGTTCCAAACCTTAAGATTTTCCTTGATGCCTTTTAACGATCTCATAAATTTGAAACCTTCTCATCCCATTTGTGTAGCTCTATTTTCCCACCATCCACTCACTAACTTATTAAATTTTGGGTGAAGAAGCAACATGTTCTAAAATCTGAAGGGTGAAGGGCCACCTTTCGCCACCACCATATCCATAGAGATTAGGATAGGGGAATGGTCTGAAATAGGCATAGGCAATACCTTCTGAGTGACCTTGGGGAAGTGATCTTCCTAATTTGAGGTAACTAGTAATTTGTCCAACCTATAACACACCAGTACCTCTTGTAGATTAGACCATGTGAATCTTCCACGGGTCCACCCATTTATCACGGATATATTTAATTTCTTCCCAAAACAAATTCCTCTCCTTAGAATTATTGGGCCCATAAATCCCTGACAAAATCCATTCGAATCCATCCTCCGCACATTGAAATTTAATGGATAGAGAGAACCTTCCAATCCACACCTTCTTAATGACACAATCTACTTCCCAAATGATACGAACCCCCCCAGAACTGCCCATCAAAGGCAAGAATTTCAATTATTTGTTTCTTGCACCTCCTAATTGCCTTACCATTCTCTTAGAAATTTTTTTCTTTCTTGGTTTCCTACACTACTATAATATCAGCCTTTGTTCTTCTCCATAGTTCTTTCACATCTCTCCTCTTATCCCCACCACCCAGTCATCTCACATTCCAGCTAATTATCCTCACTGGGTAACATCTTCCATCACTCCCAATTCTTGGGCTTTTGTCTTCTTTCCTTTGTATTGCATGCTCCATTGGAGGTTCCTATCTTCGTTACCCTCTTCCCCATACCCACTGCACTGACTGAATGTAGACTCATTCCCACACCCATGCCTCTCTGTTTTCTCTCTAAACTTATTCACTACTGATGCAATAGGGACATGGTCCCTATTTTTCCCCCTGGCTTCAATACCAAAGTCCGGTTCTAGTTGTATTACCAATTTACCACCCCCCCCCCCAAGTTCTCTATTTAACCTGCCTCAAATCCCCTCCTTGTCATCACACCTTGATACTTATCTAATACGGCTCCTATTCTGGGTTCCCACCAACAATGTATCATAGCCATGGTTTCAAGGATCAGCCAATACCGGTCCGTACCGGCCGGTCCCGGTCCGGTTCCAACCAGCAATACAAGCCTTTGAATCGCCGGGTTATGGACCGGCGGTCCGGCGACCGGTCCCTCTGGTCCGGCAACCGATACCGTCGGCCGGCAATCCGGCTACCGGTTCCGCTGATCCCACCGGTCCGGCGACCGGTTCGGCCGGTCCAGGGCGATCTGAAATTTTTAAACTTTTTAAAAAAAAATATTTGTTTTCTGTACCGGTCCGTACCGGCGATCCGGACCGGAACCGGTCCGACGACCGGTTCCAATATTTTAAACCCTGATCATAGCCCTTGGAAACTGAAAGTGGCGTTGGAGATACTTGAAAAGAGAGAGCCCTGGAAGATCCATTCTGCAAGTAGACATTATCAGTGGGAAAAGAAGTTTGTTGACATTCCATAGATGGACCCCTGTTTCGAAAACTACTATAGTTAATATCACTGTTGAACCTGAACTTGGTGTTATCCCCAATGGTATGTCCATCCGATAATTGAGATAGAAGTGATGAACCTCTGTAATGTCCCTCCACCTCCCTTAAATGTGCCCTCACCTTCAGTAAAATACGTACAAACAATTTCTTTCTGAGACTGTATCTTACTCTCCATTTCGTTACAGAAATCGTAATCGGCCAATTTTCGAACAGACGATTCTTCCCCAACAAATCCACCTGAACCCATGCCTTGAATAGAATCCTCCGCTATCCTTGAATTGGAGAAACACACCTTTGTTGCGCCTCTAGTATCCGAACGTGTAGCATCTTTCGAATTGCCACAGATTCATCTCCAAAGTGATCATCTGCTCCTAGCACAGAGCAAGAGGGAGGGGTTTTTCTAACTACTTCAGGAAAATCACCCACCTCAAGGGTGTTCCAAACTGATGCGTCACCATTTGCTACACTAATTGTCAATTCCGACTGAACACCCCGACCGAGATTATGGTTTTGCGATATTTGCTCCATCACATTCAAACTGTAAAAAAAAATTTATCACCTTGGCGATCATCTCGCTCAGCTACCCCAGATTAAGAAGCCTGACTGTGCGATTTTCTTCTTCCCCTATGTTTTCTTAGACTTTCTCCTCCCCCTCCCCTTTTATTCTTCTCAACGTAGTGGGCATCTTGAAATTGATCTAGATCTCACCTTCGATTTGGATCGATGGTCTGCACTATAGGCCCAGGAATAGGAGCCGCCCCCATGGGCCAACCCAGGACTTTTAATCAAAAGCCTCTTTTCCTTAGACAAAAACGACTCGTCCCTTGCTGGGCCATGGGTTTGATGCTTTTGGGCCCAGCAGTGGGATTAGTTTGAAATAGGCAGTCAGAATTCCTTTAAAATTCAAATTTAACCCCAAAAACTGAGCCGTGGGCCCCCTGACCCCTACCCCCATCTCCCCAACGAATCCTGACATGCCACTTGTTGGGATCCAGCTTTTGACTCCCGTCTGTAAGTCTTCTTCAATTGAAGAATCCTGAGCTGGTAGAAGACCAAAGCTTGCGGGAACCTTCATCGGAAAAGTAATGAAAGTTTCAAAGCAGCTCGAACCGTTCCATAACGCCATTAAACGAGGGATTTTTCTACAGAAATTTTATTTTACTCAAGAGTTTCACCTTACCCAATCCATTTTCCATGATTGCTAAAACACCTACCAACATCCAAGAAATCTCCTCCACATACATCCCCAATCATCTTGAACGTCTCCAGTTCAAGTAAATGGGCAGGGATCCCTTCCACCACAATCCATACTCCCCCTCGTTTCCAAGGCCCGACCACTGTCCCTTCTCCAATAGGCCATTTAAAACTACTCCTTTGTTACCTCTGAATTTAATGACCAGATCTTAAAAGATTCACCAGGCATCTAGCTCTGATTTTGCGAACAGCGCTTTTTTTGGTTTAATAACGAAAAACTCTCCAATCTCAATCTCTCTGCATTGTAACACAATCTTCTCTTGAACCAAAACCCAATCGCAAGAGTGGAAGTTGGCAATACAACTGATCGCAAGAACCCATTGCGTGGACGGGCAAACGGCAATCGCCGGAGCCCACCCCAAGTTTGATACCTCACCTGAAATTACGTTACCAGCAAACAACTCCTTTACTCCAAATGTCTTACGAACGTCCTTTTGAGATACCAGTTTCCCAACGTCCTGAATTTCGTCATGTTTGATTTTCAGGACTCCTTGCTCAGATCTATAATGTAGCTCCACCCCTTTGCCAGATTTTCTTTAGGCAAAAATAGCATGCTGTGTTTAACAGCATTTCTAATAGAAGTAATTTTGATGAAAGCCCCTCTCAAGGTTTTCTTGCTTTCCATCAGCAAAACTCTTCCAGGCTTCCAGCCACTCTAGAGGATCCCACGAAACCTCCAACTGTCTCTCTTACAACACCCTTCCATCTTGTGAATGAACCAGTCGATTTCTTCACCTTGAAATATTACCCAACTGGATAATGAACCACTTCTCTCTAATCCACATCCACTTCTTTCCATTGTTACAATACCCTTCAAATGCCAACTCCTTTCTCTCAATACAAATGTTTCTTCGAACTACCCTATTTGCATTCTTTGCCTCCCTTGCTGGACTCGAATCCTTCGTCAAGACACTAGCGTAAGTCCGATGGTGAAACCCATTTACATCGATTTGCTGCTGCAACTTCTCAATACCGATATTCTGCACCCCTTCGATATCTTCTTTGCTGTATCCTGCTCACGAACATTTGAAACTAGTTCTTCTCTTCGTCTGCTCTCTTATAGTTCTGCTCTCTTCTTCTCTTTGTCTGCATACCATAGACTATATTTATCCTCTATAAATCTCAATAACCATTTGCAACGTCAGAATACGTTCCTGTTTTCCAAAATCCCAATCCCAATGCCACCATCTTCTCTTCTCTCCCATACCTGTGCCCGGTTCACCAAGTTTCATAAAAAACCTCTCTCCACAAAAAGTCCCTTTGGACGTTTTCTTAGCTTATTCACCACTTTCCTGGGCATTCGAAACAAAGACATGTAAAAAACTGGGAGATTTGCAAGTACGGTCTCTCCAAAACATCACAAGATTCCAAATCCTAGGGGTAATCCTAAATACCTAATGGGTAAGGGAGCTGTATGACTACCCAAAACGATTGAAAAGCTCCCAAGACGTGCCTCATCAACATTTATACCACTAACACTGCTCTTCCCCAAGTTTACTTTGAGGCCCGGCAGTTTTTCAAAACATTCAATCACTGAGTTTAGATGACAGACCTGAACTTCCGAAGCTTGAATAAATAAATCTGTGTTGTTCGCAAACTACAAGTGCGGCACAATGACATTCTCTCTAACAATTTCAAAACCAAGCACTAACCCATTTTTTTCTGCTTTGCCCATAAATCTACAATAAAATCCTCAATAATGGTAAAAAGGAAAGGAGATAAAGGATCATATTGTCTAGAAGCCTTAGAGAAAACTTTAGACATCCCATTAACCAATATGCACAAATGTGCACTACTCACATAGGCCCTCGTTGACAAATGACAACCACTTTAAAGGCCTAAGCTGCTATAGAACGGCACAACAATGTATACCAAATGGATCACCCCCACCCCTCCACACGTGCGGGTTCTGTACGGGAACAACATTTCGTGGGAGAATACAAGGCACCGAGGCAAACACACACACCCCAGGATTCGAACACTCACATCTTGTTCTAATACCACGTTGACAACCACTAACTCTAAAAGCTTAAGCTATTAAAGAACGGCACAACAATGTACGTCAAATGATTCAATAGACCTAATTCACTCCCTTCACCTATCTCCAAACCCTTTGATTTCCACTACATGGTCTAAAAAAATGCAATTACACCCTATCATACGCCTTTTCAAAATCAAGTTTGCAAATAAGACTTTCCCTGTTCTCAATTCTTCCACCCCTTCACTGGCTACTAATCCTCCAGCCAAAATCTGTCTCCTGTTCATAATAACAATGACATTTTGATTACCAGTCTTTACAAAATTATTGCTAAGGTGCTCTCCTCGCGGTTGAAGACAGTTGTGGGTAATCTAGTGTCCCCGAATCAGAGTGCGTTTATTGCGGGGAGGCAAATTTTGGATAGCGTTCTTATTGCTAACGAAGTGGTTAATGATTGGAAAAGAAGTGGGAAGGAAGGTTTGATACTAAAACTGGACTTAGAGAAAGCGTATGATTGTGTGGAGTGGCAGTTTCTAGATAAGGTCTTGGAATGGAAGGGTTTCGGACTTAGATGGAGGAGATGGATTGCAGGTTGTGTTCGTAATGTAGTTTTCTCCTTCCTA
>JAUPMG010037923.1:0-14383 GCA_031762675.1 Pachysandra terminalis | reverse complement strand
CTTTTCTTACTAGCTACAACCAACCACTTGTCTGCAAGTTTTAAAATTGCTTTACTTTGCTGTGTTGGTTTTCTGTTCCTGGATTTGAAGAGATGGATGGTTTCGTTGTTGATTCGATAGTTAGGGAAACTCTACGATCTATGTGGGAGTTTATCTGGTCTCTCTCTCTCTCTCTCTCTCTCTCTCTCTCTCTCTCTCTCTCTCTCTCTCTCTCTCACTCACACACGAATTTCATTTTAAAGCACTTGATAAACACTGTAGACGAGGTGGATTTGGTGTTATGAATCTAATTTGTATTATTTGATTTCGATTTCCTGTTGATTTGGGGGATTGTGGGAATGGCATAATTTTCTTTTTTTCCTCCATTTTTTCAAGCTTTTTGATTAGTTATGGGTTCCATTAATCTTTTACTTATTTCTCAATTTCCCTTTCTACATGTGTATTTTTGGCTTTCGTCCATGTTAATGGAATTGAAGGTTCAAGATTATGTGAGAAAGCAAGAAAGCAATGTGGGGTTTTTTTTTTATGTTGATGGAATTAAATTTTACGGAGTAGTCCGTAGTTAATGGAATGCTCATAAATTTTCTAGGCATAAATCGTTTCAATGAGTGTACAAAAGTTCTGGCGATATACCGGATAATTTAGCAAAAAGGGAAGGTTTTAATGAGTTTATTAAGAGGATGGATGCATGGAAATCTCATAAATATATAATCTTAGTATTGGAGGCGCTAATTAGAATATAATTGCATCAAAAACTATGGAATCTCTGAGCTACTAGTGGGATATTGACTTCAGAACCTCTAACTTAGGGGAAGTCTTGCTTCAAAATAAAAGCTAATAAGAGTGCAAAGTTGGCCGTTTACAGACATTTGTTGGGGATCATTCACCATGTTATTTTGACCATTTATAAAGACATGAAGATTCATATTATTTCTGAAACTACTAAGATGTTTCCAATTGGAAGGGTATGTTTGAGTTTGTGGAACAATGGTCAAATGCACTTGATGTTTACCTTTGGTATGTTTTGTTTTCATTTGAAATAAGCAAGAAGGAAAAAATAAACAAGCGAGCTTTAGCTACACAAAAAATGCTTAGAACATGTGAGAAAGCTATCAATTTCAGTAACAATATAATATTAACAAAAAATATATCTCTTGTAATGATTTCAAGCAATTTCTGTACTATTTGAATAAAACCAGCAATCTTATTTTCTTTGGGTGTTGTAGTTTTGTTAGTTGAGGGCAGATGCTTTTGTAAATATTGATGAAGGGTGAGGCATGAAATCTGATCTTATAATATGGAAACAAGCTCTTGGGTTTTTGGGTGATGGGGTGGTGGTGATGAGTTGCATCTGGGAACCCAACACCAAAATATCTTCATTGGTTCTAAGAAAATGGCCTGATCAGATGATCTTATTCTATTGAATAGTCAGAGTATGATGAAAACTTTGTAGGTAAAATTCTTCAAATTTGATTGTTTAACTCAGTTCACTAACTTGTTGTATGAAGAGTTGCATACTCACTATCCATGAGATTTAGCAGGTAATAATAATTTCCCTTTATACTCTAGTGTAAATAGATGTGTTTTAAAGTCTCATTTTCCTCTGTTTTTTGCTTGCTGATTCAGGCATTTTGAGGCAGTTGAGGCAAGATTTCTGCAAGCATCATTCAGTGCATTTGTAGATATCCCAACTCTTTCCACAAAAACAGAATTTGGGCTGGGGATGGAATTGTGAAATCACTTGATTTTATTTCAGTTAAATTGTTGGTTTTGGTAACTGATGAGCTATAATTTAATTTAAACTCAACATTCAATTTTACCCACAGTTTTGTTTGTATTTCAAGTTCTTAGTCCATAGTATTTAGTGATGAATGTAGTTATACTAAATCAACAAATTGTATTTTTTATATTCATTGTACAGTTATCAGACAAGTACATGAGTATGGACACTTCTCTCATTTGTAATGGACAAGTTCTATGTGAATGAAAGAACTTTTATTTTTATCTATGATCAAATGAAAACAACCAGAATTTTAACTGGCACTAGAGACCTATGGTGAAAGCAGCAAGAAGTAAATGGACGTGTTGATAGGGCGATCAACCTTGTCTGCACAGAAAATCCAGTCATATGGTGAAAGCAAAAATATTTCTTTTTAAACTAAAATAAAGTTAACAAACTAGCTTATCGGGAATCATATTGATTGACATGAAATACTCTGTTATCTTAATAAAATCTGTAAATTTGGAAGGGAGGGGGGATACATAGTGTAATTCAAGAATTTGTGACTAGATGCCATGGAGTAGAACAAATCTTGACCTCACCAAGGCTTGGATTGAAAAGGGAAAAGAAGAAAAAAAGAACTCTCTATGGTCTATAGTCTATAGTAGCAGCCACTGCAAATCTTTCTTATATCCATAGTCATGCAATCGATGCAAATACAAATAAGCACCCAGATAAATCAAGAACTCTCTATGGTCTATTGTGTGTGCTTTCATCTTCTTTGGGCTCAAGTCTTATAAAAACATAAGTGTCAACATATAAATTCTCAATTCTCAACTATAAAAACATTGGAAGCACACATCTGCAATTTTTGGGTCTCATTTCCATCTTCAAAAAGTATTAGTGCTCTCATCCACTCTTTTGGGTCTCTTTCCATGATCATTGACAGCTCCCTTCTCATTTCCATTTTCAAAGATGCCTGAAAAAACAAAAGAAAAATGCCTCATTGGATTAGAAGTACAGAGATTAGATACTTTGCACACGAGCATATCAACAAATATATGCAACCTAGAACAAAGCTAAGATAGAGCTAAAAATAGATCCTAAAGCAGCCACGTAAGCACCAAAGGAAAATTCTCAGCCACACAAACATAACAGAACATGTGTGAAAATCACATTGCCTTTTTCATAAGGGATAAGTTGTACTTCATCAAACTGGAGCATTTTGGAAGATTATTGGATTATGATATGTTTGTTTCACAACTTTGAGTTTTCATATCAGATATATATGGAATATTTTTTTTGGGGGGGTTAAGTATTCTAATACAATGCATGGGTACTTCTCTTTTGATCTAAATTCTCCATTCAAAATCATTTTTTCAATTGTAGAGAAGATTTTGTGTAGTTTTTTAAATTTGTTGTAGAATCATAGTTCAAGAGCACTTAATCAATAACATATTTTTTCAGTTGAATAGAGAGATAGAGGGGTCAAATGAGATGGAACATGAGTTCCCCAACAGACCAGTCACCAGTTCCTCAACATGCATCAACAGCAGCAAGATCACTATAGAATAGAGGAGCCAGCATCAACAGTCCAGTCACCTGTTCCCCAAATCCACACAACAACCAACAATAAGCACAAACCAGTAACACGCAACCAAGAAAGAAACAAATAGAAACACAGAGGGAGAGAAAACTCCAAGGGTGCTAGCAAAATAGCAGCAGTTAAAAAAAGAAAACTAGGTATGCCAAAGGGCAGTCCACCAAGCCAACAAATAAGGCACCAAAACAACCCAAACACCACACCCAGAACTCACATACACACACACACCCACTAAAACAAGATTACACAAATTATAGATCTAAAGGATTACACTGTTTTAACACAAAAAAAGAACTCACAACACTTAACACATCAGATGATGTTTAACACAACCACTAAAGAACCAAATGATGAATGATTTTAAAAAATAGTAGATACCGACTTGTTATTGGTGGTAGTCTTGTTGTAAACCAACATTGGGAAATAAATGTTCTTGATATGAACTTTTGGTGTATAATATTGTTGTTGCATAATAAATAATCCATTAGAAAAATTGACTGATAAAAGAATAATAGAAGAAGTAATGAAATCCATATAGATTTGTTCAAAACTTTAGATAAAATTTACCAAAAGCATGTGATTGAAGCTATTGGGATTCTGTGGTTGGTACGATTGATTCAAAAATAATGTCTTACACATAAATGAAGCCTGAGGATAACCAGAAGTGATTGTACCATGATTAATAAAATAATTAGAAATTGAAAAGTATAAATAATAATCTAAATGTGTTAAGGCGTATACGTTACCTGGACAGATTCTAGGGTTTCAGTGAGTGGTATTTCAACTTGTTGTTCAGAGAAACTTTGAGTAGAGGATGTAGGACCTTGGACTGAAGTTGTTCTCTTTTGATTATTTTTTTTCCTTTTTGATTCTATCAACAGCATTTGATTCATGCACTTGACCTGTTTTTTGCTGATTAGACATAGGCGCATTAGGCTTGTTTTTTTCCCTCTTTTGTCTTATAGCTTTGTCAAGAGCATTTGGATACTGATGTACGCTGCAACCTGTATGAGTAGCACTAATCTTCTGCTTCAACCCTCTTACTCTTGTTAGTTTATCCACATCCTCTACACCAATTTCTTCACTCTCACTTTGCACTGAAGAGGCAATTCCACCACATGGAGCAACCATATCCTTAAGTATGTCATTCAATTGTTGTTGTATTTGATTTGCATGCTTGACTACAGTATCATAACCATCTCTACTCGAAGCATCCCTCATTGCTACAAGAACAAGTATTTGGCATAAACCTCTACAACGATTCCCAAACACCAATTTAGGGTCGCTTTCAACATTCAATGAAGAATCTGCTACAATTCCTCCATACTTAGAACCTTTTCTCCATCTATTCAATACGTACTTATCAGGTAGAATTTTTATTCAATTGAAGTGGAAAGCCCACAGTGCATGAGTGCAAAGAATTCCTAGAAATTCAATTTTTTTGCAACTGCGGGTCACACAAGCATCTATTGAATCAAATTTGACAGTATGCTTACAACACCTAATTGACCTAGAATCCGAAACTTTGTACTCGGTCTTTGTGGAAACTTTTTCATACATTTCACTACTAAAATTCCAAGTTTCCACTACTTCACCATGAAAACTACCTCAGATTGATGATGTGTAAACACTCCTTGCATGCTTTGATATTAAGATCCAAAAATCACACACCAGCACACTTTGACTCATCCTGTATCATGCTTTCAACTCTTTATATCGTCTAGTTGTCACCATTCTATCAAAATTTTCTAAAAACCTTGTTAATTCTTTTGAAGTTCCACGAACTATTCATAGCTTTGGACCGCTGTATGCTATTCTTATCAGTACAAAATGTGTTCCTTCCATATGCAAAAACCCATTTTTCTCTTTCTTTAATCAATCTTCCAACCATTTGTTATGTTGAAGTTCCTATCTCTCAATCATTTTATTCCACTCCTCTTTAACCACCTCATCATCTTCATATTCATATACACACCTTCAAAAATATCTTTAAAATGTTTTATTAGGAAAGAATACAGCATGAAGCTTCTTTGCAGCATTTTGATATATATGCCAAACACAGAGACGATGGTATGTATAAGTTAAAACGGATTTTATAGAACATATCATTGCATGATTTTGATCCGTAAGAATTGTCTTCGGGCTTTTTTCTTACATGGCTTTGATGAATGCTTTAAATAATCACTTGAATGTTTCAAATGTTTCATCATAAAGAACAACCCCAAAAATGATGGTCCGCTTGTGGTTATTGACTCGAACAAACATACCAAATGGTTGATCTTTCGTGTTGGTTTTTTAGATCGTGTCAAAACAAACCATGTCACCAAATAAGTCATAATCACTCATCATCCCTGAATCTATCCAAAAAATGTTAGATATCATATCATCCTCATCAAGCTGCAAGGCATAGAAGAATGACAGGTCTTCTAATTTCTTTTCTTCAAAATAGCCTAGTAAAACATTTGCATCTCCTTTTTGCATGCTCATTTTCCATCTATAAAGCAAATAGTTGTTGCAATCCGTACTGGTAAGCCCAAGGTTCTCATGGCCACCACCAACTTGTTTACTTATTAGATCCATAATTGTTGAAGGTATTATACCAGAACTATCTGCTATGTCAACTTCAACAGCTTGTGCGGCACTCAAATACCTATGAGAGCTTACCTGATGAACCATAGGCGAAACTAACTCATGATTATGCGATGGTTCGAATTTTGTGGCCACATATTTACCATTATAGTTCATCTTAACTTTTATTTTTGCCTTATGTTCAACCCTTGCTTCAGGACGACGATATTTTACCTTTTGATTCTGTTTATCTTTTCCACTCTTTCCTTCTCAAGAACAACAAAAAAATCTATCGAAAATCACACCTAACTTTCTATGGGCTTTACTTCTTCGAATACTAAATCCAATCACTTTAGCATACTCATTATAAAAAAACTCAGCATCCTCTTCTGATTCAAACTCTTTCCCAACTTATTGTATGTAGTTCTGTTGGCTCATTTCTTCTATTCGACCATTGCAGTTATTCAAGTCATCACTAGCTTCGATTGAATCATTAACAGAGTCTTCAACATTACATATTACTTCAATTTATGCACAACTTATGATCACCATGTCTTCTTGACTCTATTTTATGCCAAAAAAATAACTAACAAAATGACAAGTATAGCATATGCATTCTAAATTTGATGGAAATTGATTGTATTGTAAAATGCATATTGCAATAAATACCTCATTGAATCAGATACGAGAAAAATAGTTCTTATGAAGGAAATAATAATAGCATCTCCAATGATCATTTATTTTGGTGGTGAGTAATGACTCGAGTGTTGCAATTTTAGTTTTATAAGCTAATATCATTATCTTCAGCAAATATAGATCTTAAGGGCACGTTCAATGACAACGCTAACATTGCAAGTAGACATAACATATAATCCACATGTCGTCAAACCATATTAATCTGCATGCCGTCAAACCGTGTTAAACCCATCAATGATATGAGTCCACAAAGGAAATGAAATGTTGATTAGTAGTCAAAAACTTTCATGGCTATTCTTTCTTTGAAAGTTGAAACATAATTCATCAATACCCATTTCATTTCCTTAGTCAAGTATTCTAATGATTTTTTTTATTTAAATATTTTAATGATTTTTCTATTGGGATTGAATCCTTATTTATAGGATATCTAAAGGGCTCTAAGTAAGAATTTCATTACTTGTTTCCTCTTAACCTAAACTTTCTTCCATTGATAATTGTTACTCTGATATGGGTTTCCTTTTATTAAACATCTAATGTGCATCAAATTTGTGACTTGAATCTGCTCTAGAACTTCAGATGATAAACTCAAACCAATTGACCCTACTTTTGATTAAAATATAACATAATATATTGTCCATGACAGATAATATACTTGGCAAAAATTCAAGATTAATCATAGAGGAAATAAGAATAAAATAACCATAACACACAAGAACATGGTGGATGCACGATTAAAGTTTTAGTGCCATAAAAGGAAGAGGATGTACCTGTTGACACACACGAGTCTGGGACGGTATGAAGAAGATGTTAATATTCTTCCTTTTATCAAATAGGTAATGTGCAATTTTAACACTTGCAGACAAAGGATTGGTTATAGTTATTCAGAGAAGAAGAAAAGAAAAATAGAAGCGAGATGAACCATAGAGAAGAACAAGATGGGTGGGAAGAGGTTTCGTTCCTCTCCCAACTAAAACATTTTCAAAAAAAAGGCTTTCGGATAAGTGGTCTTGTGAGAGTCACGAGACCAATCTGGGACACATGGCTACCATCGGTGTGGAGACCAGCCGATGGTCCAGCCATCGGGATCCAGACGATATGGCCCTGATTGAGAGTGTTGTGGGTGGACGGTGGACCCACTTTAAGGGAGATGAGGATGTTGGACTTCAATTTCCTATAGATGAAACAAAGTTATTTTGGTATTTTTATGTAAGAAGTTAACATCTTTAGTGTGGATGTTAAATCAGGCAGTAGAAATCAACACGGATCTTTTAGGCAGCGAAAAGTGAATTGATAAATAACGAGGCAAATGGAGTTAACTTTCCCTTTTAAAAACAGGGTTTCAAAAATCTTGTTGGAAAAGCCCCAATGCTACAAAAGATGGGAAAATGATAACTAGTTTTTGCGAGCTTATCTTAAAGAAGATGACAATAAAGACTTTATCTCTTGAGAAAAAAACCCGATAGGCTGTATCTTTTATTCTTGCAAGTACGAGAATTACAAGTAATCAATTATATCTACATGTCATTAGTTTTTAAAAAAGCCACTGTAGAGAAGAAAAAATAAAAGACAACAACACAGTTTTAGTTTTTAAAAGCCAACTTTTTCAACTTTTAAAAATGGGATTTTTAGAAACAGCTTTTTTGAAAAATGAACTTATCATTTTTAAGAGTCCCATTGTTTCGCGAAATTGGAATTAGTTTTAGAAATTATAATTCCAATTCTAATTTATTGAGAATTGAAATTGAGAATAATTGAAACTTTCATGATTGGAGCATCTCCAATGCAAAAAAAGTCATTTTGCACCCTTCAAAGATATATTTTCACAATGTTTAAATGTCAAAAAGCTATAATTTGACAATTCTGCTCCAATGCAAAAAGTTATTTTGACAAAACAACCAACAACCATTCTCAACTATCATTCATCTTCCCAACAACCGTTCTCAACTACCATTCCTCCTCCCAACTACAATTCCAAATTACCATTTTTTCATATATAAAAACTATCATCGTCTACCTAGAGACTACATACTATATTTTCAACATTGTTCATTTTAACATCACAATGAGCAGTTTGAGAAGAGAGATTTTGAGAGGAGATTTCAATGATTCTTTGTCCGATGAAGATCAAAGCACAGAGGTTGTACAACTTTTAGCAACAAAGTTTCACAGAAAGAAAGTGCAACGAGATAACCAACCAACTATGCATGTTGGTCCTATAAGTAGTCGACGATACTTCCATCGTGACAGAAAATCTGGCAATGAGCGACTAACTAATGATTACTTCGCTGAGAATCCCGTCTACCCGTCCAACATCTTTCGAAGACGCTTTCGAATGAATCGCTCATTGTTCCTTCGTATATTAAATTTGATCTAACAATATGATGATTACTTCGTCCAAAAGATTAACACTATTAGTGTTAATGGATTAGCAGGTCTGCAGAAGATGACTGCGACAATTAGGATGCTTGCATACGGTATGCCCGCTGATGCTGTTGACGAGTATGTGAGAATTGGTGAAAACACAACAATTGAGTCTTTGAAGAGATTCTGTCTAGGAATCATTGGCATTTATGGAGAAGAATACCTCAGATCACCGACAGAGGAGGACATTTCCAGACTGCTACGGGAGGGGGAAAAACGTGATTTTCCTGGAATGTTAGGGAGTTTGGATTGTATGCATTGGAATTAGAAGAATTGTCCTACTGCTTGGCATCAAAAATTCACTGAGCATGTACATAAACCGACAATTATACTTAAGGCAGTAGCCTCGTATGACTTGTCGATATGGCATGCCTTTTTTGGTATGTCTGGATCTGTTAATGATATCAACGTTCTTGATCGATCTCATCTCTTTTCTAAGCTCATTGAAGGACGTGCACCCCTGCCAACTATACCATCAATGGCAACCAATACATTATGGGATATTATCTTGCTGATGGTATCTATCCTTAGTGGGCAACCATTATCAAAATGATTTTTCAACCTCAAAATGTTAAGAGGCAACTATTTGCAAACATGCAAGAGTCATGTCAGAAGGATCTGGAAAGGGCATTTGGCATGCTGCAAGCACATTTTGCTATTGTACATGGTCCAGCACGATTTTGGAGTCATGAAGGTCTTGGTTATATCATGAAGACGTACATTATTTTGCATAACATGATCGTTGAAGATGAGCGTGATTACTCTCTAAATGACGAGTATGATGCACCCAAAACGGTGCATCCAGTTGAAGTGTCAAGGGAGCCGACACCCATCTTTTCTGTGTTCATTGCTTGCCACCATATGCTTCAATCTTCTAAAATTCATCATAGACTCTGCAATGGTCTTATAGAACATTTGTGGTCACAACAATGAGAGCTTTAAGGAGTGTGTTTCATATGTCTTTTGTTTTGTCGTAAGATTTACTAGTATGTGTGTTTTATTTTGTTGTAAGATTTACTAGTATGTGTGTTTTATTTTGTGTGTGAGTGTTGGTAATAAAAAAAAATGGTTTGATCCACATGTTCTTATGACTAGATCAATTCAACATAAAAATAACTTTTGCATAAATCAAAACAAAATAAAATACAATCATGGGAAGTCAATAGCACGGGGAACATAATAATCAGGGGTTAAATGTGCTAGCTGTTTCACATAAATCTCATCCTTGCACATCTGGTAATAAGCTTTTGCCTGAGGTTCCAGATTGAAAATGTTAATCACCATAATCATATCACCTCTCTCTTTTTCCTTCGCTTCTTCGATCCTCTGCTTCATTTCATTCATTTGCTCATTTACTCTTACTTTCCTTTCTTCTATTTCGGCCTTCTTCATTCTAGTATTGCTTGTATTAGTTGCATTGTTGTTAAATTGCACCATTAAATCACAAAAACAAGTGTCAGAAATATCTGTTATCTTGCTTTTCCTACGTGCTTCTTTTTGTGCTTTCCTTCCACTAGGCCTTTTGGTACTTGGGGAGTCAACAGCATTTTCGATTGGATCTTGATCAGAGTCGAGAAAAATGATTGTCTCAGGAATCTAGGATAAGGAAGAAGACAATGGGGTGGATTTAGTGGTCATTTTGGAGGATGTCAAATCTTGTCACTTCATGCCATGTTCCAATATCGCCTAACAATGATCCAAAGTAAAATATTTTTTCTCAACTTCATGATACAAATTTTTTGCTTGAACAACCTATAGCAGGATACACAACAAAATTAGATATGTCAAAAAAAAAAAAATAGTATGAACAAGAAAAGTAGAAATCTCACTTATCCATAGCATTGATTCCACTTTGTTGCCTATTTTCAAATTGTGTGAGGTGCCCGCGAAATTTATTACAACACTTCATGATTATAGCCCAACGAGCATGGATAAAATTAAAGTAATAATTAATCAAATAAATAAAAAATAAAGGGGTTAGGTGCAGGTTCAACCTGTTTATTGACAATTGCATTCAGTTCTATGATTTGCCAACTCGTTAGTAAATGGGTCAAACCCGACACAACCCGTTAAAGCCCGAATCCGTTTACAACCTCCCTGACCCGGCTCGTTGCAAGCCCTATGGGTTTTAAACTATAAATCCACGATTTTGCTTGACCAAAACCCGACTTATTACCAGTTCTAGTAAAATCTAATCTAACCCACCACAGTTGACCCAATATTTTAGTAGGTTCGGTTTAACAAAATTGGTTTTTCTTAGTCGGGTCGATCTAAACCCACCCTAGGTTGGGTTGAGTTGGGTTGGTGAGTATGTTATAAATCCACTGACCCGTCCGAATCCAAGTGGCCCATTTATTAGATAGACGGGTCCAAAATGACTATATCATAATCGGGACCTGACCCAACCCAATCCAACCCATTAACACCTCAAGTTGAAATCCAAAGAGTAGAGAATTGCAATTAACAATCTTCCCAATGAATTCGACAACTCCAAAAATAGCTAACAAAGGAATTATGTGGAATTCATGTCAGAATTCAAATTCTAATTCCTTTAGTGCACCTCCCAAATGAAAAATATTAGAATTGGAGCCTCCAATTCTCATTTCAGTCCCAATTCCACGAGTCAAATTGCAGTGACCTCCCTTGACTTATCGAAAACAATAATTTGCACCTCGTAGAAAACATCCGTTAAGAGAATAAACGGATTTTAAATTTAACTAAAATGCCCTTAACCGTAAATGTATTAAACCCCACCGTTTTTTTAGCTCGATCCAAACATACCTAAGTGATAAAATCAACCGATTGTAATCTAAGAGGGAGGGGGGAAAGAATGGAGAAGTAAACCCAAAATGAAAAAGCTTACATTCGCCATTATAAACTGCTCCTGTTACTCAGATTTGGAACTTGTGGTCCATCTTCTTCGGATCAAAATCTGTGCAAAAACGTGGTTTCGAGTTCACAAAAACCCGATTGATTGCTAGGTCATTCGGTTCTACAGTGGTTTTTGGAGTTACTTAAATGTGAAACGGAGAGAAAAAATAGATGTTTTTTCTTTTCTTCTTGTTTCGGCTTTCGATCTAAAGAAGACGCAGTTTTGGGGCTTAGATTGTGTTCAGAAACTCCCATTCAAAACCTTAACAATGAAACCCATGAGTGTATTTTAGATATGATTAATCAAAAAAAAAATAACTTCTTTCAATCAATGAAGCCCTTGATATGAAAAATGAAAAA
Organism: Pachysandra terminalis; assembly: GCA_031762675.1. NCBI lineage: Eukaryota > Viridiplantae > Streptophyta > Magnoliopsida > Buxales > Buxaceae > Pachysandra > Pachysandra terminalis. The sequence continues at coordinate 2,144 of JAUPMG010037923.1, read as the reverse complement.
AAAAAAAAAAATTAAAATAGGAGGGTGTGTTGAGATGCATAAGATCAGCTATTTATCTTGAGAAATGGATCTGAAAGAACTGATAGTACTAGAACTTGTCTGATAGTATCTCACTTGACAAGTCTCTTTACCAGAGCTTCTCTATTAGAATGACAACCACAGTGTAACTATTCTCATGTATGATAGAAAGCCTATGTCAATGGCTGAATTTCCAAAATCAAGTCATTTTCTTTAGCCAAAACACTTGTTAAAATTTTCAAAGGTTCCTAGCTAGGAAGATGCAAATGAGACAGACTCAAGATTATGACAAATGCCTAAATTTACTTATATAAAGAGTTGTTTTCGAAGCTGAGGAAACATGTGTGGAAGAAACTGAAACAATGGAAGAAGATCCTGTGCTCTCCTTTGCAGGTAGAAAAGTTCTAATTAATGTTGTAGCTACTGTAATTCCTACTTAAGAATGGAAGAAGATCCTGTGCTCTCCTTTGCTGGTCACAAATGAACAGCAAATCTCTACTTGGGAAGATCCGTGAGTCCTCGACCAACTACATACTTAGTCATCGTCTCACCTAAACCAAGCAACAAAAACCTTACAAAAATTAGTGACCTAATTGAATACAAGAAAGCGGCAAAGCAACTACTTAATTCCAATCAGTGGCATGAACACGATGATAAGCTAATTTGACATTTCTCAAGACAGGAAATCTTCAGGTTAAACATGTAAAATAAGTGCAAGAACTGGACTGCAATCTTAGTACAAATATGTAAAAGAAGTGCAAGAACTGGACTGCAATCTTAGTACAAAAGACTCAACCTACTATCAGGAAAATGGGATGGGGAAAAACAAAGTTACCAATAGCATAGTTTCTTTCTAGTGCTAGTGTTGTTCAGATATCACAGTTGTAAACTAACTAACAAGCCCACGATGTAATGACAAGGAAGAAGCCATTCTCTACATGGTGAAGGAATTTCCATATAAAAGAACACATTCTGTTTTGCCTCAGCCATCATTAATGGCTAACTCGATTTCATGAGACGCCAAGGAAACCCTATGGAGAAGGAAACACTGTTCTATTTGAAAGACAATATACTACCATCTAATAAGAACCTAGAATTATATTGATGTATTAAAAATGGAGGGGAAACAAAAAACAAAAAAAGGGTACATGAACATATTATACATAAACCATCATTAACACTCTTTAACAGCAGGTCAAAAATCAATTGATCAAACCATATGAGAAGTGAAACTTGTATATACAATGCCTGCATGCACACGCTGTCAGCCATCAATCGTGGCGAAGGCACTGGTGAGGTTTGCACGCTTGCACTCACAGGTGCATAAGCTCCTCAATTCTTTTACAACACGCTGAGACCGACGGATATGCAGCTTGATGTTCACCAACTTACTTGCAAGCTGTTGCACATAAATATATAGATATTGCCTTCCAAAAAAAAAAACAAATATATAGAAATTAAAACACCACATGGTTATAAAATTAAAAGGCTTTCTTCCAAAAGAGATCATGAGAATTTCCAGATCAACAGCCACTGTAATTTGTGCCAAGTAACAAAACCAAGCTCAAGGCAGCGGGTTTTGTTAGGGCTGTCAATGAGCCAAGCTAGTTTGGCTCAGACTCAGATCGCAAGAACCTGAGCTTGAGCTCAATAATTATTCTCACAAGCCAAGCCCAAGTTTGAAATAGCGCTCATTTTCTAATGAACCTGAGCCTGAGCCAAAGCTTGGGTGCACGAACTCAATTAAAGCTCAACTTGGTTACTTTATCATACATATACTTATAATTTTAAATTATTCTTAAAATAAACAATATCATTGAAATTTATATATATCCTAATAAATTATTGGGTCAAGCCCATGGTTCGCAATGTCGGCGACATTTCGCTAAATGTCGCCGACATTTCGCACCCTGGCGACACGAAATCTGGGGGTAAAATCCCAGGTTTCGTTTTTACCTGGGTGTTGCTCCATGTCGCCGACATGTCGCTATATGTCGCCGACATGTCGCTATATGTCACTACATGTCGCCGACATGTCGCTACATGTCACTGCCAGGGCCTGTCACGGTCACTACCGTGACGACTTATGGGGATATTGGTGCATATGACCCATGAAGACTATCAGA
>JAUPMG010037912.1:0-14384 GCA_031762675.1 Pachysandra terminalis | reverse complement strand
GGGGGTGGTGGTGGGGGTGGGGGTGGTGGTGGTGGTTGTGGTTGTAGTGAGGTGGTGGTTGTCGTGGCGTGGTGGTGGTGGTTGTAGTGATGTGATGGTGGTGGGGGGTGGTGGTGGTGGGGTGGTGGCGGTGGTGGTTGTGGTTGTAGTGGGGTGGTGGTGGTGGTTGTCGTGGTGTGGGGGTGGTGGTGGTGGTATGGTGGTGTTGTGGTAGTGGTGGTGGTGGGTGGTGGTAGTTGTGGTTGTAGTGGTGTGGTGGTGGGGGTAGTGGTTGTGGTTGTAGTGGGGTCATGGTTTTAGAAGCAAGAAAATAATTTTTGAAAAGCAACTATTTTTTGCTTATCTCAAAAAGTAAAATATATGCTTTTTTGGTTTTTTCAAATTGCTTTTAAATGACTTACCAAACACATATTTTGCTTCTAAAAATAACATTTTGCTTCAAAAAGCAAAAAAATACTTTCAAAAAGCATTACCAAACAGAAGCTTAGCAATCCCATTTAAGATTTAACTCTCCTTCCAAACGAATTAAACTATAGACTGAGTTAAGAGTAAAAAAAAACTGAATTAGGTAACTATGTATAACCATCTCCCTATTCATAAATACGGAAAGAACAATTTATGTTTGGAGATAGGATATTTGTTATATCGCTAGCACCATACAATACATGACATATTAAGCCATATATATATATATTATAGGTACATCTATATTTGTAAAACGATTTGATTGGTGTACATAACAAATATCTGAACAAAATATTGGATCTTTTTAAAACGAGAAAAACAAGTGCTGGATCAAAACTAGAAGTGGGTAACATATAAGTTCGGCAACTTCGCATGGGTTTCAAGGATCGGATCGATCCAATCCGTGCTGGTCGGTTTGTATTGAAATCGACCAGGACTGGTCCAGTTCTAAATACAATATAATTGTTGTATCGTGAGGTTCTAGACCGGATCGGTACAGACCGGCCAATACAACTGGTTCGATTTTTTCAACAGTCTAGACTGATATCAATATGTACCGGTTCAGTTCCATCTGACGGTATCTCCAATTCGGTAGATCCAAAACTTTTTTATTGAAAAATTACCTATAACTGCTCTATTGAAAAATTGTTGACATTCCACTGCTTATATATATATATATATATATATATATATTTTGTCTTAACCACGTGGTGTCCCCACACTCACATAAGTGTGGGACTAATCCACGTTCGGGGCGGGAGCATTAAAAATCCCTGGCCACGAGTGCTTTTAGTGAGATTCAAACTCCAAACTTACCTCCGAAAACGCTCACTAGAGCCCAGCTTGCTACCAAATGAGCCACACATCGGTGGTTCACTGCTTAAAATTTTGGTAATGGCTCTCCAAAATGCTTAATTAAACGCTCCATTCAAACGAAGTTACTTTTGTGAGCCACACATCGGTGAGTCCTTTGGAGGCAATTTTCCCGGAGCCAGATCCTTTGTTAGAAACTCTGATAACCTCCTGTTAACGGCACTTTATGGCGACAAGTGTCCTGTAGTCCCCACATGAGAGATGACGGACGTTCTCTCCGTTTTAGAGTTGACGGAGGTTAAAACAAAATTTTAAATTATTTTCTTTTACACCTGGCCCCACATGTTCTCTCTGTTTCTAAAGGGTAAAAATAAATCAATTCAAAAAAATCGCAAATGTTTGGAAGAAAATCAAACAAGATAGAGGTGAAAGTCGAAGACAAAGAAGAATACGAAGGTCTCAAGCGCTCCACCGCCCCACCACCATCGGCGCCGGCGTCTGCGCCGGTGTCCTGCACCACTTAGAATCAGTTCCATATATGATCTTCTTACATTATTTTCCTGTTATGAGATTGGAAAATCTTGTTTTATTTTTGAGGCTCTTTGTGCTTGTGATAATGCCTCTTTTAATTATTTTCTGTTACTATCATTGACTAGCCATGAAATTTTCTCTTTCTGTAAATTTGAGATTAGGGTTTTGAAAAGTTATGGCGGGCTCTTTGAAGGTTCTGATATGATTCTGCAACATTACCACTTTCTTATGTTCCTCTTTCTGTAGTTGTTATCCTATACATGATTTTCTTAGTTCTTTTCATCATCTCTCTTTATTTTTTTCTCTTGATTTGTCATTCATACCTTTGTTGCCATTCGTCGTTTTGTCTGTATTTATGTTTGCTAAGATTTGGGAGACTCTGGGCATTTTGTTTTTGCCTTTAATCTCTTACACTTTGTGTGTTATTTAATCACATGAGCTAAGATTATTTCAGATGGGATCCTTGTCCGATGGTTTATTTGTGCTCCTGAATTTACCTAGCATAGATGGAAGGTAGGAAAGATTTCTTCTTCCTTGGTTTGGATTTTTATGTTATTGTTTTGTAAGGGAGTGCAAATTAGCAACTGTGTAACTGCTTTGCAGATTCCCTGTAAATGAACTTCTCAGAGTGAAACAGCTTGATCATGAAACCAAGGATGCAAGTGAAACGGAGGATGATGATGGAAATGAAGATGAGGTTGCAGGTGATCAGGATGATGATGGGGTGAAGGTGAAGAAGGAAAGGATGATGACGAGGATGAGGGTGAGGAGGGGGATCCCGAGGATCATACTAAGGCCAATGGTGATGGAGGAAGTGATGATGATGATTATGATGATGAAGAGGAAGAAGATGATGAAGACGAAGACGATGATGATGAGGAAGAAGAGGAAGATGAGGATGAAGAGATTCCTCAGCCACCTACAAAGAAGAGGAAGTGAGAGTGATGGTAGATACTTTGGGCTTTTTTTTTTTTTTTTTTTGAGGTGGGAAGTTTGCCATCCTTGTTGTGAATGAACTCTTTTTGGTAATATTTTTATTCTTACATATATTTCCTTTTGGTTCATGGAATTCTTATTCAAGGTACTTGATGGGAATCACCTTTCCACTTATACATTGTAACAGAAAGTTTAGATGCTTGAAGCATTTATAAAAGACTCTAAACAAAAGATGTTTGGATGGTTATTTATTTATTTTGTTTTTCAAAAATACTCCAAGGAAGCTGAATACTGCTTTCACACTTACATAAAACTTTGTTAGTCGAGTTGGTGAATACATCAAAACAGAGTATCTGGAGCACAAGGAAGCTTAATTCAGTTTTGATATTTTCCTTCCAAATTACAGGCCCTATGTACTGACTGACGGAGGCTAACCTTCATAATGGCTCAGAAGTGCTTCCTGAAACCAATGGCATTCATTTCTATCTACTTTCTGGTGAATTTATCAACTCTTTCAATAATGGATTCCCATTCATTTTTGAATCTAGTGAAGATATGGTAGGGTTGTTCATGGTAGTTGTCTTCTTTTCTTCTTTTTCTTTACAATGAGCTTTAGGCAGTAATAAGAATTCACCAGAATTCTTTACCTTCTTTGATTTCAGGTTGTTCATGGTGGTTGTTTTCTTCTCTGCTTCTCAGCTGCTTGAAAGGTCCAGGGAGGGAAAAATGAACTTTAGGCCAAGGCTAAAGTTCATTTCAAAAACTTTGCCTTCAAAGGGCTATATTGGATGGATGAGAGACTTTTTACCCTAATGTGAGGAATGAGAAAGCAAAGGATAAAATCTTTATCTCCTACATTTTGCAAAGATGAAACAAGTAGTTTTTATGATTGATATATTGGTTATTAACTTCATAAAAAAAAAGATATCAGTTATTAACTATCAAGACACAACCCAGTCAACACTTCTTCACATGGTGAAAAAGATGACAGATCCAACTCCGGATCGGCTTGGGACGAGTCGGGATCCCAAACTGATTCCTAATTTATTAAAAATTTTCTGATTCGGTCTGTAGCTGAGTCAAATCATCCCATCCAGATGATCTAACTAGGTTTTGGACGAATCAGATCGGACAATCCATAAATCGTCTTGCACCCTTCAAAAAGTTTTTTTAAAAAAAAAAAAAAAGTCCATGTTTTAGATCGGTTGATCCAACTGATTATCAGACCGAGACGATCCCAAATCCGATACCAAGTTTAAACACTATGCTTCTTTGTGATAAGTTTGTTAATGAGTTCGTAGCAAATAGACCAACCACTAAGACATGCTAATCAACCCTGAACACACTTGGGATCCATCATTAGTTCAGACACCGGTGTGATCATGGAACTTTACCAATTCAAAGAGCAAATTTAACATTAAAAAAGAAGAAAAACACATATTTTTCATCCAAACACAAAGAAGTACTGAGAAAAAAAAATCAGTAACAGATACCTATATCTTACTCACAATAGGAGTTTCCCCCCATAGAAAATGAACAAACTTGGAGATCTCTGAACAAGAATAACTTATCCCATTATCCTTCAAAAGCTCCTCAAGCATCATCTTGGCTCCATCTCGATCATCATTCTCACACTCAATTTCATAACTCGTTCCAAAATCGTACTGCGTCTCGTCCAACTCCAATTTCAATCCTTTCCAATCGTAAACTACTCGAACATTCCTGAATCGACCCAAACACACAAAACCCTTGTCACCAATCCCGAATTCCTCTCTCACCCTCCTCAAGATCCTCGAAGAATCAACGGACCCAAGCCGTCATGGCTCAGCGACACAAGCACGACCGATCGAGGGATCAATCTCCTCCTCATCCTCTTCTACGCGACTGACACCGTCAATTATCACTGCTTTGGCTTAAGAGAGACGACACAGAGAAAGTCGCCATCGTAGAAGTGGAGACGAAGAACAACACGTTTCGAGGAGAGCTCAGAAGCTGCTCCGTCGAAGAAGATGTTGTCTTGGAGATGGATTTTGAGGTGGAAAGGAGAGAGGATGTCGGAGAGTTTCTGGTGAGAGGCGAAGTCTGGAAGGCGGAGCTTGACCTCCACTTCCATTTCTTGATTAGGGATAGGGTTAGAAGATTTGGGTAGGTGGTGATAATAGGAGAACCAATGCGTTCGTGGTTGGTGGAAATAGATTTATTGTGGTCTAAGTAGTGCAGGACAGCAGTGCCGACGCCGGATCTGGTGGGGCGGTGGAGCGCTTGAAGTTTCTTTGTATCTTTGTATTCTTCTTTGTCTTCGACTTTCACCTCTATCTTTTTTGATTTTCTTTCAAGCATTTGCGATTTTTTTGAATTGATTCATTTCACCCTTTAGAAACAGAGAGAACGTGTGAGCCAGCTGTAAAAGAAAATAATTTAAAAATTTGTTTTAACCTCGTCAAATCTAAAACGTTGTCTCCATAAAATACCGTTACTAGGAGGTTATCAGGAAGCTTTCTAACAGAGGATCCGCAAGCGAAACGGAAATGGATCGCATTTAATGCTTTCACAAAAAGTTAAAAAACTACTCCTACCGTACGTTCCTGAACATGGAGACTGGATCGGATCGATCCAGTCCGTGCTGGTCAAGGACCCTGACCTCTGCGCCGGTCTCACAGACAAATAATTCTTCCGATCATCGAAATCCCTACTATTTAAGCACACCGGCGGCTCACCAGTGAAAAAATTATACGAAAACGTAAAATTCTGCAAGTTCGGGAACAGACAAATACTCTTAACATGTTATGAGCCACATTGAGCTGCTCCAAACTGATCATCCCTCCAACCGTCTTTAGCTCATTAAAGCTAGCATCAAACACAGTAAGATTCTTCAACAATCCAAACTCCGGCGGAAAACACGACCGGAACCATTGTTCATCATAATAATCTCATTCAAAGTATCAACCATGTTGCCCAAACTGGCCGGAACACAGCCGTGGAACTTATTGTTCTCCAGAAAAATCACAGAAACCGGCGAGTTCCCAAAATTATTGTAAATTCTTAATTTATATCTGTTTTTGTCAGTTTGAATGGTTTTGGGGTCTTCTTCTCAGGTCACTTTCCTCCGGTTATCGCCAGAGCACCACCGCCCTTAGGTGCTCATTGCGGGATTGTCACCACAAGAAGGTAAGGTGAGCAGTAGTAATCTTGAAAGTGGTTATAGAGAAATATTGATCAGTATGAAGTTAATCTTAGAAACAAGAACAATGCTGAATGCCCTTTTGTTGAATTTGGATTTTTGTTGGCTCATGAAGATGGTGTTAATAAGATGAAAGCTGAGTTAGAGGAAACCAAATTGCAAGAGAAAAAGGAAAAGATGAAGAGGGAGAAGCCAAGCTTCTTGAGTGAAATGAAGATTGGGATGGTGAATATGGATGAAGAAGATGTGAGTGAATAGAAATCCAATGGAGAAACCATAAATATCCGATTTGAATCGGTCTCGGAGTTTTTGAGTGGGAGGATTTGTTCCCTGAGTGGATTGATGAGGAGGAAGAGAACGACGGCCCGTCTTGTCCTTAGATACCCATGCCGGATTTTAGCGCGTATCTAGAAATGTGGGTCTCATCTGATATTGGCGAAGTTGGCAGTGGAGAAAGGGAAGAGAGATGGTGGAGGAAGAACCAAATTGATGTTCTTGAGTCCGTGCAACCCAATGTTGGGAGTTGTTCCGGTGCGACGATATGGTGAGGAGAGAAGGTGAGTGGCGGTGGCACGCGCCGGAGGTGGAGAGGTTGGGCTTCGAAGTTCCAGACGATGCAGCCCCAGGGGATTTGGGGTAGTTCTAGTTTGTGGGATCCATGGCTGTCTCAGCTTGAGTTGCCAAAGTTAATTGTGCCTTTGCATGATTTTCTTGGTTCGTTGTTTGGGTGGGGATGTGTGGGCAGTGGAGAAGAAAGAGGAAACAGAACGAAAAGAGTAATTATTTGGATAAAGTGAAGGTCTTGTGGGGTTTATTATTATATTAGAGAAAATTGCCTCCAGACTCGTTCTTAAAAAATTAGTGGCTTTTTAGTTTTTTTGGCACACAACAGTAACACCGTTTGAATGGAGTGTTTAATTAGGCAGTGGAGAGCCCAATTAAATAGAGGGTAATTTCCTCTTTTTCATTCTTAAAAAAAATTTAGGAGGTCCAGTTTTTGTACTCTTCCAGATCCACCGATATAGGACGGTCTCCGGATCGGGATCAGCTGGACCAGTCTCCGATCCCAAGACTTTAAACCTTGATAAGTGTACAATAACCCACATGAGACATGATTCAAAGGTCATGTTGCATTGGGTTTGGGTTTTGCGACCTGCAATTCGACATAGCATAGCTTGATTGTATCTTGGACTGCGGATCCTCTGGATTGTACCGAGTTTTGGATTTCTGAATTTAGACATCATATGACATGATACAATAATTAATCGTGCTATACTGTGCTGGCCTGTGTGCCTGCTGGCACAATGCGTTCTACACCCTCAAATACTACATATCAAGGACATTGATGAAAAAGACAAAGGGACATTGGTGAGCCTGCTGGCACAACGCGTTCTACACCCTCAAATACTACATATCAAGGACATTGATGAAAAAGACAAAGGGACATTGGTGATCTCCACCAAAAACGAAAAAGGACATTGCTGATAAATTGTTTACAACTTATTTTGTTCTAAGGCCAAAATTAAATGACTATACATAATGTTGAAAGGACTATTACACTCATTTTAGTGAATGATTGGTACGAAGGGTATTTTATTGCTTGCAAAATTATTTCCTATTATGAACAATGTGAGAGGTATACTATTTTTGCTAGTTCTCATAAAGAGACGGGTCCAATCCATACCTTCTACCCAATAATGACCCATCTGTTTTTGTTATATGGATAACCATTTTTATTATTTGAAATATTAATCATTAAAATTTTTATATTCTACAAATAATATATAAAAAAACCTAGGAAAAACCTTTTTCGCCATGGTGCCTCATGAAGCAGCAGGTCTAAGGTTCGATTCTGCGGGAGGTCGTTTCACTCGGAACCATTGGAGGTTTACCCAGTCGTTAACTTCAGGGTCCCAGAGATTAGTTGTGCACAAGCTGGATGAACACCTCGATTATAAAAAAAATAAAAATAAAACTATTTGTATAATCAACTTTCATCACTTGCATTTCATGTTCTTACTTCATTTAAATATTTGAGTTCTGTGTATAGGCAAACAAAGGCAATTCATTTGCATTTACTCAATGCTTTAAATTAATAGCACAAGTTTTGATTGCTAATGGGACTATTGCTGTCCCTACAAATATGGAAGTCTTGTAACATTGCAAAATGTAGGTTTCTTGTTTATGTGAAGTTAATAGCTCAGCTAAGAAGATTCAAATCCGCATGGGATAGTTCAACAGAGGCTTAAGGAAGCATGAAGTCTCTGGTTCGAGTCTATGGGCTTAAATGATACTTGTGGCTTGCGGGTAAATTACCTTTGGAGTTTTTATATCATAAAAGATAAATAAAAATAAAAAATCAGAAAGTTATATAGAGTCTAGACACTTAATAACAGTCGTAGAATTTCATCAAAAGAAAAAAAAGTCCTAGAAGTATTTATATTTTTAGGATTCTTTACATGCAAACAAGATAAATATAAAAAATATTTTTTATATGTAACAAATGTGTTTCGAGCTGTAAAAGTATACACGGATAAGGACCTGTCAAGTCTTCTTTTTCACATATAAAAATTATCTCACCCTACTTCTAAGTATTACACATTACTACATCTTACTAAATCTAGACTTCAGGGGTTAGGGTGTCAATTAGGGATGGCAATGGGTCGGGTGACCCGCCTAGTTCAACTGGCCCGAGCATATGTTTGGGCTGGTTTGGGTAAGGATAATTAGCCCGTAGAATCAGGTCGGGCTAGAATTTAAGGCCCAATTGATTTTTAGGGTTGGATTTGAGTTGATGTTAGATTGGTCCGATCTGAACATTCCTTACCTACTACCATAGTGCATTTTTTATTTTATTTTTATAAGAAGATATTATGTTATTACATAATTATTAATCATATTACTTATGAAAGCATATAACATATTTTAAACTTATTAAATTTAAATAAATTGACGATTTATCTTTACATAATTATTATTTTTAAGTAACTTGAATTTCAACTATAGTAGTTTTATAATAGATAGGACAAGTTAGGGCCATGCTGATCCGGGTTTTGGTTTGGCAAATGATATTATAGGCGGGCTTGGACAAACAATGGTAAGCCTGAAGCTCAAACTGGGTTAGGCTCTAGTTGACATAACCATATTTATACTTAGACTTTATCATGGTTTCAAGGCTCGGACCAATCCAGTCTGTATCGAGATAGGCCAGGTCCTCCCCAATCCCAGGCCACGATACAACTATTGTATCAAGTGGCTTTGGATCGGACCGGTCCAATCTATACCGGTATGGACCGGTCAGTGCAATTGATCTAGTGACCGGTACAACCGAGCTAAACTTTTTTTTTTTTAATTTTTAATTTATAAATGAAACGATCCAACAAGTATTGACCTGGACCAATTCGGTGTCAACCGGTACCGCCATTCTTGCGACCGGATATATTTTTTTAATGGGCAATCCAACTTTGTACCGGTCCGATCCGTGATCCCGAGACTTAAAACCTTGGACTTCATCCTAATCTGAACCCGACCTAGCCCGGCCCATTGCAACCCGTAGTGTCAATGGAGCATAGGCCCAAGCTCTCCCGACTCTCCTCACTCGATGGGCTTTTAAAATCCGGTCCGACCCAGCTCTTGTAATTTTTCAAGGACTTCCCAGTTAAATGGACCTATGTGACGGTTTTGACCCTGGTGCCCATGAAGGGGGGACATCTTTTTTACAATGAGGGTATTATGTTAATTTCAGTCTGGAAACCCTAACTCCCGGCAGAGTTGAGGTAGCCATCTCGCTATAAGGTGCGAGCCACGTGGACATCAAAGAAGAGGAGATATACTCAAAACTCCAACCTGGTGACGTGTTCATGTTACCAGTGCGCCCCCGTATAAAAGGTCAAGAAACCGCTTGCGAGCCCGAGCTGCCCTTTCATTCTGATCCCATCCATTTTCTCACTCTCAATCTTTCTTCCTTTCTGTCCACTCCGGTTGGTAGGAAAGAGCAAGAACTAGAGAGAGGGCGAGTGATTGAGAGTTTAAATCTAAGAGGATACGATAATCTAGGGTTTCGAGTTAGGGTTTCTCTATCTTTGCGTTTGATCTGGTTTTCTTCTTCTTCGATATTGGTTTGGAGATTCTGTTGCTTCTCCTGTCTTGGCTCGAGATCCGGGCCAAGGTCAGAAGCATTTCTCAGTAAAGATCACTGCGACTTCAATGGCGGATTAGGTTTTTGTTCGCGGATTTTCTCAACTTGAACTGCAGAATTTACAGTCGATTGCATTTCTGTGCTTCTGTATATTTTGGAGGTAAAGCTCATTGATTACACACTGTTTTCAACTGTAATCGGTTTAAAGATTCTGCTAATTTCTTATTGATTTGATGATGTGCGAAATTTTTGTCAGTATTCTCTTAGTTTCGCCTTTCTTGTTAATTTTGATTAACAAGAATTTACAGTCTATTGCATTTTTTGTGCTTCTGTATATTTTGGAGGTAAAGCTCGTTGATGCAAACTATTTTCAAATGAAATCGATTTAAAGATACTGCTAATTTCTTATTGATTTGATGATGTGCGAAATTTTTGTTAGTCTTCTCTTACTTTCGACTTTCTTGTTAATTTATGTTAAACGACCTGAGATCCTCTATTTGGTGAAAAGAAAGTATTGCAAAACATAAATATTGATTTATGATTATGCTGCAAATGATTTGATATTCTGTTGAATTTACACCTGGTAATCTCTCTCTCTCTCTCTCTCTCTCTCTCTCTCTATCTATCTATTGTTCTTATGTAGACTTTGTGATTGTAGATGGCTTCAAACGATGGGTTTCTTACTGAAGAGCAAAGGGAATTATTGAAAAAAGCTACTCAGAATGCAGAGAATCTTTCTTCATCTCCAAAATCCCCGTCGTCCTTGTTTCCTGATCATCAAATGAAAGTTTCCACGGGTGGCAAGCCACCAACTATTGGGTTTGCTGTAAGGCATGTGCGACGGTCGCACTCTGGAAAACTTATACGGGTGAAGAAGGGTGAGTGACTCCATTTTATTGCTCTTTTACTAGCTTTTGTGCTTTTTAAATAAGTTATATCAAGAAACATAGTATACTTATCTGAGCAAGGGAAGGTACGCTTTTAAATAAGTTATGTCAACTTAATACCTTCGATACACACACAGCAGTGAAGCCAGTCTTGCAGCCAAAACGAAGTTGTTATTGAATTTAGTGTAATCCTCTTGAATATTGGCATAGATTTTGTGTAACATGGCATTCTAGCCATTCCTTGAAGTCTTTCTTTTGTGTGCCACTTGATATACAACAATAATAACATTTTCAATGGAAATTTCTTTTCAATATTGAAGTCTTCTCAAATGAAATAGAAGGAAATTTCATGTTGAAGTGGTCTCACCGGTTGTTTGGGTCTTTTCGGTGGGAACAATTTCCAAAATTTTCCTCCTTGATACACTGTCACAGCAACAACATTATTGAACAAAAATTTCATGTTACAGAGTTCTCACACTGTATAGAGGATCTTTTTGACAGGAATGATCTCAAAGATTTTCTGTGTTAAATTTCTCCAGCCATGTATAGGGTTCTTTTCTTTCAATTTTAGTTGTTAATAACTCAAAAATTTAATAACTGATGTTGATGATAGTGTTAATAGTGATCAAGCATTATGCTGTTGAACGACCACTGATTTAGCTAATTTCTGGTCCTAGATAAGGTTGTCAAATCATGAATCGAATGAAACTCGTTAGGAGTCACTTAGAATTGAATCGTAAATCGTAAGATTCATAGTATTTTTAGTAGAGGTAAGGTTTGGGGTTTAGTTTTCTCTTAGGAGAATTCCTTTTTTTTGTTTAAAATAAACAAATAGTACTTCTTTGTGTATATTTAATTATTTTAGAATACTGTATTCTATATAAATAAGTATCAAACCAAAAAAGGGTAAATTTTCAGTATAAAATTAAGCTGGCAATTTTTTTTTCAGTGTTGCAGAGTTGAGTAGTTTGAATTGTATGATTAAATCTTAACCTGTAAGTTTCGATGTATAAATTCAAACATAAACCGATATTTTTGCAGATTTGAATTGATCTAGGGTCAAATCAAATCAGAAGATTCATACAATGAATCGTAAGTTAACAATTGAGGTCCTAGATAATCGATCTATGGTTGGTTGTCTTTCTTCTTAGGGTTTTTTTTCACAAATGCTCCTTTTGAAGACTAATTTCTAGATTTCACAAGCTATCTTCATGCATGTGTACGATATCCCTAATTGCACTTTGCAATAAAGTTTTCCTTCTCAATTTCATACTTAAATCCAGTTTGTAGATGTCATGGATGTAGAATCTCATATACAAACTGAGCAGAGCTTTAACCAAGCCGAGCCTACCCAAGTTCAGCTCAAGCTCGTTAAGACAATGAGCTTTTTCATAGAGCTCAAGCTTGGCTCATACGAGCAGAGTCCGAGCCGAGCTAGCTCGGCTCGTTGACAGCCCTAGGGGGAAGGGAGGGAGGGAGGGAAAGAGCTTTTCAAGAAGCCCAGGAAGTTTAAGGGAATCATACAAGCTAGCCTGCCTACAAGCTTAGCCCACAATTGTACCAAATCTATGCTGACCATTTTGCTTCAGTGGACCCTTTGTTAGTTGATAGTAATCTAGCTTTATGTTAATTTTTGTCTTGAACTTTTCACTTTTATTAATTCTTGAATGAAAAGTTTAGAAGTCCAAATTCCAACGGTGTCAAAAGACTTATTTGGAGCCTTTTTTCCAATTAAAGGTTCTTACCTTTTTAATAAAATTTGATTAAGGTTCTTTCCACCTCTCCAATCAAAGGTTCTTACATTTTCAAAAAATATGAGTGATATTAAAAATTATTAAAAAGATTTGATTGGTATTTGTATACACTTTTTACCTTTTTTAAAAAGATTTGAGTGATATTTAAAATTTTTATAAGATTTGGATGGTATTCATGTATACTTTTCTTAAAAATAAGAGACACTTTTCTTTCCTACTCGATTCAAGAAATTTGGTTGGTTTGATGGTTGAACTGGCGGTTTTCATCAGACTGCCAGCTCGTTTGAAATGACGTTAATAAGACTGAACTGAATATTTTACAATTTCCCAGCAGACCCTTGCGGCAGTTGGTCCGGTCTGGTCTTTATAGCACATTAATGAACATGATTGATGGGAATAATTACATTTATTATCAGGTTTTATATAATGATATTGGTGTCTCCAAAGCAAGTTTTACATCAGTATTAGGTTTCATATTCAAATGATTGATACATGGAGAATGGTGTGACTCATTCGATTGGTTTGCTGTTAGCATAGGGCCCACATGGACATTAAGATCGAGATCCGTTGAAAGACCAATGGATGATCTTAATTTTGTTACATATTTGATTTAAGTGACTGTGAGTTCTCATTGGTTCGTTTTGGTTTACAGAGTGGATAGGACTTGGACCTAATTCTTACTGAATTCCAATTCCAAACTTCAATTCCTCTGGTCTTCCAATCATTGGGATCTTAGTTCTATATAATTTGAATTCCTAATCAACTGGAATTGGGTTCTCACTCCAATTCTAATTCTGTGAAATGATCGGGCCCTTGATGAAATTATGAAATGGTTGCATATCCCTCGCCTGATAAATACTCTTTAGAAAGTTTTCTTTTGAATAAATTGCTGTTGTATTTGTACGGTTTTTTCTGTTTGGGCCTTGGCTCTCATCTTGAGTTCCTGGCGTTTTTCTGTTTCTGCTGTATTTCTTTTTCTTATTGATATTTATATATTGCTGGTTACTCATCAAAAAAAAAAAAAACTGCTGTTGTAAATGATAAGAGTCCCAACATCCGATGAATTCCACTGTAGAGATCCAAGAGCTATTATTTAGCGATTTGATTTCATCATATTATTTTGGATAGTTAAAAAACGATGTGGAAATTAAAACAAATAACATGATGGTTAGAAGTCGTCCTAACAGGTCAATTTTTGGAATGATTCTCACCTGATCCACGGAATTAATGTTTGTATTATTTTTTTTTCCTTACACTTGTCGTTCTGTTTAGTTTCCACTCAGCATTCCTGCTTGGTTTTACACAAATTCCTGTTTTGTCTCTATTGATAAGTTCTGTCCTGTAATTAACAGATGGTGCAGGTGGTAAAGGCACATGGGGTAAACTACTTGACACTGACAGTGATTCGTGTCTCGACCGGAATGACCCAAATTATGATAGTGGCGAGGTGATCTGTCTAGTTATTTTCTCACTTTTTGATATACTTGCAATTGCATACTAGGTCCTTTCTTTTTCTCTTCTACTTCTGCAATGATGTTCTCTGTGGATTTAGTCATATTGAAAACCTGCAAAGATGATACTTATCTCCTCCTTCCCTGATTTCTGTAGGAGCCATACCAGCTTGTAGGATCTAGTGTCTCTGATCCCCTTGATGAATACAAAAAAGCTGTTGTTTCCAT
>JAUPMG010037902.1:0-14384 GCA_031762675.1 Pachysandra terminalis | reverse complement strand
ATTGAAATCCAATCTATTCCAGATACAACAACCACCCCAACTTATACTGGCACTGAAATAAGAAAAAACACAAACAGATACAAGTAAACCTGTGCACGGAAGCTACAGATAAAGCCATAAGGAAGCTCTCATACCAAGATAGCTGATAGATGGATGAGCTGATAGATAAATTAAACATTTTCTACCTTGAGAAGTTGATGAATCCAACGTGGGAGGTGTTGACATCTTTGATGAGAGAGTATATGTCACTAAGGCTCTGTTTGTTTCGATTTAGAATGTAAAATGTTTTCAGAAAAATTAGAACTTTTTAACTATTTAGTTTGGGTTGGTAGGCTGAATTATGCCATATCTTCTTCTTGTAGCAACTAAGACTCTTGAAAGGGTGGCAACTTTAGGCCCAGCCTAGCAGTGAACCATGGTGCTTAGCTAGGTTGTTTTACCCATTGAGTTGGCTAGGGCCCATTTTATAAAGCCCAAAATATTTAATGTTGGTTTTGGAGTACAAAGTGTATATCAGCCCGGCCTGTTTCAAATTAAAGTAAATATACTCCTAATCCTATGCTCCATTTAGCATGGATTATTAGGGATTTAGAGTAAACAAAACTTGATATTTTCAATTTTTCATACCTTTTTTGATTGAGATGCTGAAAATTGGGTAGCAAAAGTTAGATGAATATGAAGAATGCAAAGTGTTTTAAATAAAAACAGGCTTCTATGGGCTGGACTCGGATCGGCCAAACCTGGTCTTGATTCTTGGGTCCAAAAACCGGGACATGCCAGACTTGATAATGTGCCTTATTTTGATTGTATTTCAATGTGAAGCCCGGCCCAGCAAGTAGCCCTAGAACTCTTTGTCGGTTGAAGTTGGCCTATAGTACATGGTTTATAAGAGGGGTGGCAACAGGCCCGGTGACCCGTCCAGCCTGATCAGCCCGACCCTATGTGTTGGGCAGGCTTGGACAAGGATATGTAACCCGTAGGGCAAGGCCTGAATGTTGTTTTGGGCCAGGCTCCAGTTTGTGCTTACTTGGCCCGACTCAGCCCGATCTGATGCGCCAAGATACTAGGTTGACAGTTTATCAACGACAACATGTTATATAGTGAGATGAAATTGTAGTCCCATATCAATTAGGGATGAAACAATCCTCCAACTGATGCAATAAAAATAGAAGCTTTGCACGTGAGGTAATATGATCATGGGTAGTCCATTGGGTTAAGATGGTAGACCGGACCAATTTTACCCTTGGCTTAAATTATTTAAAAACTAAAATTGTAATTATATTATTTTAAAAATAATAATAACTAAAAACTCCATTCGGGCTTGAAAAATAAAAGTACGGGTGAATCCATTCCGATATGTACTTATATTGGAAGCATATTGTCTGAAGCGAAAATGATAGAAAATCAGTTAGAATGTGTGTGCACACGCTACGTATTCAGTTGTTTCCCTTATTCTTTACTTGATCACTACAAGATAAAATCAATTAGACGTTTGACATGAAGCTGATATTCTATCAATATACGCTCTCACTTATATTATCAAGGATTATACACAACAAAGCCAAAAGTGAACAGTGAATCGACAAGGGTATTTGAACAGTTAAATAGAGAAAGGACTCCTTTTTTTTTTTAGTTACTATTTACTCTAAATTAAGAACAGTGAAGGATAAAGAGTCCTCAACTTTATTTACCCCAAAGAAAAAAAAAAGTCTTCTACTTTGAGAACTTGATGAACCCAACATGGGAAGTGTTGACATCTTTAATGAGAGTGCCCAGTAGGGGTGCAAGCAAACACTTCGAAGACTCTTCCTTGTAGAAGAAACCCAGACACTTACAATCCTTACTACATCTCTCTCTACACTCACTCACCTTCATAGGTCCCCAACCCTCGAAATAAGGACTTGTGAAATGCTCAACCCCAACAATCTTATAGTAATCCACACCGGCACCGGCAGTGGCGCCTCCCTTACACGGCCTGAGCTTCGGCGGCGCACAACTCTCACTCCAACCCAACAACCCCTTCGGACTCGGACAAGCCACGCAGTTCCTCTTATCGCAAAACCCGAACCCGCCGCACTTGGACGGCAAACCACACTCCCTCACAAAGTAGCTAGAGAAGAATGCAAACGTTTCTTCCCATCTCAAGTAACTTACCTTGTCATAGTAAGTGTAGGCCTTGAGATTTCCATCTAATCCCAACCTCAAAAACGAATAAGTAGCGTTATACTTTGCTCTATTAAGGACACGCTGACCAATATTGCCTATAGGACGGACCTGAAGTAGATGCCTTGAGCTAGGTTTTGGTGGGGCAGTACTTGGTTCATTGAGGTTGAGCACTAGCTCATAGGTTTGGTCTTGATCATCTTCCGGGACTGCATCAAAGGTTATTGAGGTAATCTTCGGATTCAAACCCCTCCAACCTCCATACATAAGAAGCTTTCCTGAGCTATTAACATACATGGGGAACCCCCCCTTTAGGCTTCAACACAAGACTATATGGCCCATCGGACCCGTCCACGTCGGACGTCCGGCTAACGAGCTTATTCCGACCAGTTAGACTAACAGATTGGCCAACCAAGAGGGTATCAGTTGGGTGGTCAAAGCTTTGCCATACAAACCTTCCATTCTTATCAAAAAGGACTAAGTTCCCATTTGGGAGTAACTTAATGCCGTTGACACCCTTGTTCGCCGTGTTCGTTTGCCAAACGACGCGACCATCTACGTCGGCGAGGACGAAATTCCCGTCTTGGCTGAAGGTGAGAGTGGCATTCTCGCGTACCGGGTTGTTACGGTTGGCATCCCAGACCCAGCGCATGGTGCTCTCGTCATTAGGGATACCGGCTCGGATTGCGAAGACGAAAGCATCAGGGGTTGTGTTGTAGAAACACAGCCTGAATGGGAATGTATAGAAGGTATAAACTTCGTTACGTATGACTCGGTAACCGGCATCGTATTCGATTATTCGGTCTCCTAATTCGCCTTGGTTGATGAATTTGAAGGTCTTATCAGCCGGAACTTGAGCTTGAACGACGACGGCGAAGGAGGAACAGATCAGAAAGAGGAAGAAGTGAGACAGAAGAGCGGCCATTGCTATGATTGTAATATTATTTTGCATGGAAGGTTTGTCTTTATAGGATATTCAAAAGGAGATATAAGCAAGGTTATGAAATTTCAAAGCTGGCAACTCACTAAGTTTGACTTTGACTAGTCTTCTCAAGTCATCTACTGAAGATCAAGCCATTAGATCTATCTTAATTGAGTTGACAAGTGGGACCACCAAAATATCAATCATCTAGATGAGTGAATAAGGTGGGGTCAGTGTAGCTTCAATAAGGACCAGTTTGGATAAGTGTGGGTAGCTCCACGTTGTACTTTTGTTTGGTGGTGGAAATCAAGACCATTATAATTGGTTACATGAGAATGATGGGATCATCAACTTGTAGACACACAAACGTGACTTTATTGGTCATTCCAGCCTGTGCGAGCTGTGCACCGTGGACGGCTGACGACCCTATGAATGCGATCCAGTTCCGCAAAACAATCAATTGGCCAATTGGGTTGTTGGGGAAGCAATCAAAAGCAGATTTGACAATAACACTTTTTATTGTGAGAAAGCACTTTGGAATTAAGATTGTTTTTCCCCTCATGCTCTGTAAAGCTACTTTCTTGCTTAATGAAAGGCCTTAATAATTAATTAAGATTAGGGATGGCGAATTAAACGGGTAACCCGTTCCCCTGCCCCTAATGGTTAAGGTTCGGTAATCCTTTAGTCGGGTTCGGGTTTGACTCAGCCCGACCCTAACTCACCCGTTACCATTCACCTATAATTATTAATTTATCTTAAAAATTATTTATTTTTAATTTATCTTACATACGGGTCAAACCCGCCTTGCATCGGTACCAATAAGCTGCCGCCCTGTTGTCACCTCTATAGTTCTTCTTGCAACAAAATCATCTACAATATATTCCGGTGATATTGTGGGTCGTAATTGGTGATGGTCACAATAATAATTATATGCACGGGTTGTTGATAATGTGTACTAATCTGAATATCGGAAGGATTGAAAACCTAACTTACACTGGCCTAAACCAAGAACACTACAGTGAAGCTTCAAAGACTGTCTTTCATAGAAATCTAGAAAACTCAGAAATCCAAGAGATTCCTCTTCTAATAAAAATCTAGGCTTTTATAATGAAATTCTCTCGGATATATTAATGTTCGAGTGACAAGTGTTATCACTCGAGTACCACATACAACATGCAAGTCTCATGTGTTGCTTTTTGAACAATGCAAGAGGGGAGCGGAGTTGTTGTGGGGTAATCCCCTATGGGGTTGCTGTGGGTTAGAGACAGTCCCATGGGGTGACAATATCATTTCGCCCCTGATGGTGGGGCCGCAAGGGTGAAATGGTATTTTCACCCAATAGGGTTGTCTCTACCCCACATCATATCCCATCCCATGCAAAAATGTGTGTCACTCGTCGAATGATACGTAAGACTCAACCACCACTTCTCAGATGACATGGAAAGTTTATGTGCCATTTCCTGAACCACAAGTAGGATTGATGCGAAGAACACTTGGCATAAACAATTTAAATCCGGTAAATAGTTTCTTGATGTGATGTTGCATATGTATGCTATCAACCACTTTGAGTTTCACAGCCTCAAGATATAACTCCCATATATTAATCACGTGGATATGTATTAACTCAATTTCAGTGGTTGGACCCCTAAAACATGGTAACTTCTAGTAGCTTGTTGGCTATTTCGAATATTTAATGATTCATAACACCGCGTTCGTGACTTGATGTAACATTTGCTTAATAAGATCATATTGATAACATTGGATTAGGTATCTTGGCGTTTGAAATAATTACCTCGGAACATCAAACCGATTATTTTGAGAGGTGATGAATTAGCCATTGAGAGGTGGCTAGCCTTTGATCAATTTTCTCGAAGTGGTTGATAGCATTGAAGTATATACTTCTTGAAATGTCTTTATTTAAGACGTGATCGCTTAAGGATATATATGTGTTCGTTGGGATTGAAGGGTTGTCCCATTGAACCAGGCCTTCAAAGTAGTAGGCTCGAGGGCTATCCTACGAAGTGGTCTTTTGAAGTGACAAAAGACTGTCCTAGCATTGGTGGGCCCTTATTGGTTGCTCAAGGGATTGTCCCATGAAGCGGGCCCTTGAAATGACAAAAGATTGTCCCAACATTGGTGGGCCCCTATCGATTGCTCGAGGGGCTATCCAACTAAGTGGACCCTCTCTGCGACAAGGGACTGTCCCAATACAAGCGGGCCTTCATCAAGTGCTCAAAGGACTGTCCCACAAAGTGGACCCTCGAAGTGACAAAAGACTGTCCCATGAAGTAGGCCTTCATCGGCTGGATGGAACCCCTAAGGCTGGAACTCGAAGGAACATCGCTCGGGAGAGGGGCCTTAGAGTAGATGAGTGAAGGAATATCCTCGGGGTTCGCCCTCACTCAAAAGGTCTGAGGAGGGGCGTGTCCCCTGAAGAAAGAAAGAGGATCGAGGGGAGAGTCCCTCGAATAACTTCGAACAGGCAAAAATCTTTATTTTATTATGGATATGGCTACGTGGTATTTTTCCATTGAATTAATTTCAATTTACAAATTGGCTCATCCTCGGTATCAATCGCATGGTGCCTTGTAAAGACCAAACTAGTTGTTTCAGTTAAGGTGGAAATTTTTTTAAAGTTGATTGCGGTGAGATCTTTTTTTTTTTTGAAACTTGAAGAGGTAAATTAACACGATACAAATGGATCTATTTGGCCAATCCTCATTTATTTTTTTCTTCTATATAGCATATATTTCAATTCAAAATACATAGAATTGAAACAAGGATCTCACAACTTGGACAATTTGATATATCCTACATGAGAGATATTTGATACTTTCGTAAGAGTACCAAGTTCAGGAGCTATCAAGCACTTGGACGACTCTTCCATGTAAAAGAAACCCAGACATCCACAGTCCTTATTACACTTCTCTCTGCACTCAACAAGCTTCATAGACCCATCTCCCTCCGTATAACCGTTCAAGAAATGTTCAACACCTACAACTTTATAGTAACGAATATTAGCACCACCTTTACAAGGCGTAAGCACAGGTGGCGCACAATCCTCTCTCCACCCCAACAAGCCCCGAGGACTTGGGCATGCCACACATTGGTTGTTGTCACATACTCCCAGTGATCCACACTTCTTTGGCAACTTGCATCCGCTCTCGCGCAGATCGAAGAGCGTGAAAGTGATCTCCCAAGCACCCCAGTCTACCTTATCATTGTAAGTATAGATCCTGAGATTACCATCTAAGTCCACTCTTAGCATATACAAGGTACTATTGTACTTTGGTCTAGCCAAGATGTGTGTCCCAGAGCTGGAAGAGTTGTTCATCTCAAACTCCTACCTTAACTCAAAAGCATAGGCTTTATCTGTCTCAGGGACACTTTTAAAAGCTACATATTTCAAGGAACCGTGTCCATTCCCAAACTCATCAGATGCATAATAAAGCAATGGTTTTAAGGAGTTCTTGCTCTTAAGGTACATAGCCAACCGTCTCTGCTCCATGACAAAGCTGTAACGCCCTTCTGACCCATC
The DNA here is from genome assembly GCA_031762675.1 of Pachysandra terminalis. Lineage (NCBI taxonomy): Eukaryota > Viridiplantae > Streptophyta > Magnoliopsida > Buxales > Buxaceae > Pachysandra > Pachysandra terminalis. The sequence goes on along the minus strand of JAUPMG010037902.1, from coordinate 7,761 downwards.
GATCTCCGACAAACGGCTAACGATTTTTGTCGGACCGTCAGGCCGTAGCACTTGACCCACCAAAAGGGTATCAGTTGGGTGATCAAAACTCTGCCACACAAACTTCCCTCTCCCATCATATAGAATCAAGTTGCCATTTGAAAGTAGCTCAAGGCCTACAACACCCTTGTTGGAAGTACCCGTTTGCCAAGCGACACGGCCGTCGGCATCAGCGAGGACTAGATTGCCATCACGGCCGAAGGTTAGCGTTGCGTTTTCGCGAACCGGGTTTCCCCGATTGGCTTCCCAAACCCACCGCATCTGCGATTCAGAGTGAGGGGTACCCATGCGTAATGCAAGGGTGAAGGCATTAGGGGTGGTGTTGAATAAGCAGAGATTGAAGGGGAATGCGGATACATGTACGAGACGGTAGTTTCCGTAGTATTCCACGATGTATTCGCCGAATTCGCCTTCATTTACATACTTGAATGTCTTGGAGGGAGGAACAGTAGCTTGAGATGCAAAGGGAGAAAGGAAGAACAAGAAGAAAAAGAAAGAGAACAAGGAATAGTACTGAAGGGAAAGAACTGGAGAACATTTCTCTTTTGTGTTTATCGTTATCAAAGTTATAGGAGAGTAATGTCTCTTTATAATAAAGGGTATATAAGTAATAGGTGTCTTCCTTTCCTCCTGATTTAGACTGGAGATTTTGAAGTTAATTTCAAAGGACGGTGCGAGAGTCCCTCCCTTTCGACGGCTTAGTATTAAATGTGAGTATCGACAGTGCAAATGTGACTTTGTTGACTGGTTTCCTTCCATAGAAGATGCTGTTTGGCTGGCGCTCTTCGAATATATTGCAAAGTTTCTAGATGTGGGCATTAAGGTATAAATGTTAGCTGGTGTGTCGATACATGATATTTATGCAGTATCGTACGTTGTCAAATAACCAGCCTTTCAAGAGAGCAATCATGCACTTTAAAAGTATACCCATCAGACGTACTTTGATATCTGGATCTCGATCAGAATTTTAAGAGATCTTTATCTTATTATAATTAATTTTTTATATCAGGATCTCATGAAGTGTGAAGCTGCTTAGCTTAACAGCTTAATTACATTCTGAGGCAAAGATGGTCCAGAGAAGAATTGATATATGGTGAGTGGCAAGTTGGTGGATCATGTCTCCGCTGATCATTTAAAATCCAGCTCATCCTTCAACTTATCCGGATATATATATTGTAGATGAGCAGTGAGGAGGTCACCTACATGACAAGTGGATCACTGAAACCGGTAACTTTTAGAGATTTAGTCAAATTCAAAAATAAAATTGTTAAAATAAATTAAAATTAAAAATATAGAAATTATATAAATCTTAAATTCTAAGCAATTTAACTTATAATCTTAAAATCCTCAATTAAAACCCTAAAAGGAAATATGAACCATAAATTCAAAATATTAAACCCTAAAAAAACAATAATAATAAAAATCTGAAAAAAGAATAAACCTTAAAAGAAAGAGATGAACATTAATAAAAACAAAAAATACCTAAGAGGAGGAGATGAACTCTAAACCCTAATAACTAAACCTTAAAAAAATTAGAACCCTAAAACCTTAAAACACAAACAAATAAATAAATCTTACGATTATAATATTTTAGATTTTAGTTATTTTTTATTTTATATTATTACATTAAAGAATATTTATCTGATTTTTGATTTAGATAAAAGTTTTTATCTTTAAAAAATACTTTTATCAAAGAAAAAACCGTTTGGACGTATCTTTAGTTGAGTCTATGGCCACATGTACATGGTGATATTCTATTGCAGGAACCTATACTCTTTCTCATTATGATAGCTATTTTGGTGTATTTAATAGGCAAAGAAATGTTCTCATGCAGTTGGAGTATTACTTATTGTTGCAAAAATTAAATGAGCTACATTTAAAAAAATATATATATAAAAAAAAAATTAACTTTAAAACTTTTGACAGTAATATAGCCTATTGACTCCAACTGATCAAATAAGTCACTACTTGTTTCAAAATGTTACCTCATTGATTCCTAAAGTCTATACTAACTTGAGACTCCCCTCATGCTCTACAAAGCTACAAATGAGGAGATGCATTTGATATATCTAGTGGTGATCATCATTTGGTAAATAGTAGAATTGGGTGTGCATTTGTAGATGTAGGTACAATTTGTCGAATCACGTAAATCTGTATCGTTGTGTGCTTGATTTCTTAACCGGCTTCTATTTTAACCAGTGATGGCCACCCTTTTCAGGCTGATTGGTTGTTCATCCGTAGACGTAGGTATAATAGTAGAATTGGGTGTGCATCCGTAGACATAGGTACAACCTAGAACTAGCTGCTACCTTAACCGGCTTCTATTTTAACCAGTGATGCCACCCTTTTTAGGCTGATTGGTTCTGCTAAGTCTATTATGTCCAACAAGGGGTTCTTTTAACGCTTGTGTTGTGTCCACATAACTGTGGCTAGTATCTGAACTCTATACATTCTTATCATTTTAATACAAATCATCATTTTTTTTTTAAAAATATGGTAGTAGGAATAGTCAAGAGTTAATGTGTACAGCCTCCCATCCCATGGTTATAAATATGGTAGTAGGAATAGTAGTAGAGGAATTGAACTCTCTTTTCTCATAACTAGTCATAATGCACGTGAGTTGCACGTGATAATCCTTCAAACACTGATAATATAATGGTAACATATAACTTTGTAAAAAAGATTAAATTAATTCTAAATAATTTTCAATAAATTTTTAATATCAATTGGCGGGTTAACATAGAAGGGTTAATATTGTCTCAATAAAATTTTAGTGGGCAAAAATCAACATGATATTATAATATTATCATGTAGTAATTTTGTATTTTATTTATTATGGCGTGTATTTTATCATTGGTAGTGGTTTTAGATGTGTGGATATGGTCTACATGGGTTTATAAAGCATAAAGTAAACGAAAGAAAATCTTTATCGGATGCGAGGTAAATTAGTGAATCAATGAGTTAAAATTTATATGATATGCTTGCAGATGAATTGTGTAGATTGTGTTTTAGTTCTAAGTAAAAACATTTTTACCAGAAGAGAAATATGGGCTGATATATAAACAGTAACAAACACCTTTTAAACTTGTTGTTACACGAGTTTCAGCCTTTTCTCTTAATGTTTAATCCATATGTTGTTTTACAATGTAACATTTAATCACATGAAACCATTTCATATATATCTAAAAATATAAGCAAATTCATTAAACATAAATAAACAGTAAAAGTTTGCATTACTTGAGTACATGCAATAACTCTATATTGTTGTTAAATTAACAATAAAAGCTTAGGGGAAATGAAATTTGGAGGTCAATATCTTGTTGAATATGAATCTCTTGAATATATTCACTTGAGTGTATACATTAATTCTACCTTTAGTATTAAAAGGATTCTCAAAAACATAATAAATCAAACTTGAAGTTAGGAACGTGTTTCATATAAACCTAAGAATGTACATTAAATTTGATATAAAATTATCAAGGTAGCTATAAAGTGAAGACAAAAGTCTATAAACGATGCAACAAAAAGCACAATGATAATCCTTAGTGTGACACTTGGTTACCAAAATTAATGGAAAAAAAACATAGAAACAAAAGCTATTACATATTTTCCTTGGTAATATTAATCTAACTTAGAACTCTGTCATATCTAATCGATCTCATATTTGCAACTTCTCACTTTTCGAATTTAAATAAACTTAAATCTAATATTATCCAATTGGATTCCAATTCTTATAATAATTCATGAGTAAGTTGTTATATATTAAGATATTTAAACTCACAAACGGATAAAATTAAGTTAAAAGTTTTTCATGTTCAAAATGAAGGATATTAATTTTATTATACCAATAGACATGTTCAAAATAAAAGATAAGATAACGTAACTAATTTTATTTTAAAAATATTATAATTTGAAGTAAAAATTCTATTTTCTTTATCTATTGAATTTATATATTTTTATAAAATTTTGGAAGACGTTATATAACTAAACCTTATAAAAAATATTATGCACAAATTTAAGTCCTCTTACATATTTAATATAAATATGTAATTGTGAAAATATAAAATATTATAATAAATTTATTAAAACTCTAATCTATATATTATTTATGTACATATATCCTCTTATTTTATTTATCTTATAAAAGATAAAAGAGTTTTTTTATATATTTAAAAGAACTAATAGAGAAGTTTAAAATATATATAAGTTACTAAGATAATAATAATGTGTATCTATATAATATTTCAAAAAGTATATATTTTCTAGTATAATTAATTTATTGTAACATATTGTAGGTGTGAAAGATGGTGTGGAGTAGGGACTCTTGAGTCTAGAGGGAGAGAGTAAGGCACACTTGAGAGAGTCTGGAAGAAGTACAGAGAGAAGGGGAGGGTCAATATAATGCTGATACACCTTGTCCAAAATAGCAAATGAACGATATTTATAATGACGGAAAAAGTTTAAATATCTTTAATATATAATAACTTAGTTGTGAATTAGAAGAATTGTAATCCTATTAAGATAATATTAATAGATTTAAATTTATTTATAAATATTAAAAACTATCCTAAACCTAATATATTAGTTAGTGAATTTAGATATCTTAATATTTAACAACTTAGTCATAAATCCTTATAAGAGTTTGGATCTATTAGGGAAATGTTAGATTTAAATTTATGTATTAATTAAAATAGAAAATATTCTATAATTATCTTAAAACTCATTTTTTTGTTACTTATCTATGAGTGAAGACTATGAAGTGGATAGTGGTAGTTAGGGCTATCAACGAGCAAAGCTTGAACTCTATAATTAGGTTCGTAAGTCGAGTTGAACCTGAAAAAGGCTCATTATCTTAAACTGCTTGAGGTGAAATCGGATTAACACATCTTAGTTTTGTCTTTCTACATTGTATGTCATATGTTATTTCTCACAAAAAAAAAATGAAAGTTGGCTTGGTTATAGGATGAGGATTCAAGTAACCAACCCAACCTCATATACTTATATATGAACATATGTACAAAAAAAATTTAATTACATATATAACTTAGATTTTTAATACATTAGTTTCTGCAATCTCTTAGAATCGATTTAGAATCATATGTGAGATTCGGTTTTGAGGGTCAATTTGGTTTATAAGTTCTTATATTATTTTTAAAAAATATATATTCTAGATTTTTTCTTGAAATTTTGACAACCAGAAGTTAAAAACTACAATCAAGTTCAACATGATGAAATAGACAAAAAGCAAAAGCCAATATGTTGAAATTGGGAAGTTGGAGGTCTAAGCCATAGTGTTTAAACTCAGTAGGATTCTTGTTGCAAGCTCCAAGTAATTGGGATAATGTATATAATAGTGACGATGATGATGAGATTCGAGAACTTATTGCCTCCTCCAAATCGTCTATGGAAATTCCCTGTGGCATGATTATGATTGGATCACGGTTGGTTTGTACAATGGTACCTTCGTAATTCTGAATATATCCGAGTATATTATATTTGGTTTGGAACCAACCGGCAAATAGAAAATGTAAGCATAATCAATGTCATATTCTTCAGTTTCTTTAATGTATTATTACGGGTCGGTTTCTTTACTGTATCATTACGGGCAATGTGCTTATGCTTGTGTTACCCTCTTCTATGTACGTACTTTTAATAAGAAACACGTCCATGATTTTGTTTTGCATACAATGCTTGAACCCTATGAGAGCTCTGTTTGATACGATTTAACTCGATTTTCGACCAAGTCAAAGAACTTTAGTAATTTTTGGGATTGTGACTTGTCCCGAACCGATTCCGAGTTGTATAGACCTAATTGACTTGGAATCGGTCAATACTTAACGCTATGGTCTAGGCACAATTATCTTTTTATGAATATATATATCTCTTTTCCTTGGGTGAAACATAAAAGATGTGTAATAAAATGATAAAATCCATAAGAAACACTTAGGTTGTGTATGAAACCCAAAAGAAAAGAAAAGAAAGTGCTAAAGAAAGTACTTTCTTTTGTTTGGTTGACGATTTTTAAAAAAGAAAAAGAAAGAGATTTGAAAAAAAAAATTTCTCTTTATGACTAAAAATTTTTCTCCAAAATGGTAGAGGTTTTGAGAGAAAAGAAAATGAAAGAAATTTGAGAGAAAGCCTCTCTACCACCACACTACCATTACCACCACCCCCACCACCACTACCATCACCATTACCACCACCACCACTACCACTACCATTACCATCACCACCACCACCACCACTACCATCACCAAAAAATTAATCGTATCTATTCAACCAAAAGAAAAAACTCATATATTAACTGTACTCAAAGAACTACCACCAAAGTACTACGGGTCCTTCACTGGAGGACAAGATTAGTTAATGTTGGCATATTTTTGTGAAGTCTTTTCTATAAATCTTAACAGTAGTAATTCCCAAAAGATCAAGGAGGCATCTAGTTATAAGCAGCTTCATGATTAAGATAGCGATTAAGATAGCTGCAAATCCCAATAATTTGCGAGTCCCTTTCGACGGCTTAGCATGAGCCATGAGGATAGATCGACAATGCAAATGTGACTCTGGTTGGTTTCGTTCAAGGGAAGGGTCTACGGCTGGCGCTCATTGAATGCAAAGTATCTAGATGTCTGCAGAACTGCATATAGCTATAAATGTTAGCTTGTGTGTCGATACATGGATAGACTGCCTTTCAATAGGGCAATCACTGCGTCCGATTTATATCCGAATTAGATCCATATTCCATCCGAAAATCTTATAGTCCTTAAAATCAGATGAGTTAAATATGGATTCGAAAGTTTATATCCGATTAAAGTCAAATATATAGAGTTAAATCAAACACAAGAAACAATAGACTTTATGTGCTTCGGCTCTATGGCAATTGCTCCTGTCTCTCATTTTTAATAAATGTTAATTAATAGCATTATTTTTACAATAGATTACAAATTGGCCCCTCAAAATATGTTTTTTTTGCCATCCAAAAAAATTTTTCTTGTCCCTTTATAATTTTTTACACTTTCAAATTTTTATATATCAAGTAGAGCAATTTGACTTTCTAGCTCCCAAAATTCATTCACAACTCGCGACAACTCTTTGATTCGATGATAACGAGTTGCATGTATCAAGAAGTCTACTTGTAGTTTGTTGGGTTTGATTATTTAGGATGTTTAGGCCTTCTGTTTCGTTGACAGAGAAACCCTTTCATTCTCTCAATTTCGGTTATTTTCAGGTATTATTTGAATTAGGGTGCAACTCGGTTTGTATTGACGTGAATCCAACTAAATCAACATTGGTAAAGATTAACCCAAAATCAAACCGAACCAAACTTAGAACCGAACTTTCCAATCCGAACTAAACCAAACTGAAATGGTAAACTCTAAACCCAAATCAACCCAACCTAAACTATAATTTCGCTTCAATTTGAGTCGAGTTAATATAATTTTAAAACCAAAACCGAACAAAATATTTAAAAACCCAAATTAAAAGAAATTTGCTTTAGTTAAACTTGTAATGTAGCCGGAGAAGAAAGATTCTCCGATGCAGGCGATCCAGACGGGGCTCATTTATGATATATCTTCTGGATAAGATCAAGGATAAGGTGACGAGGCCAACTTGGCGTTCAATAATTGTGAAACGGTATCATCAAGCTGTCTTTGTACTTATCTACTGATCAGAACGCAAGGTGTGTGAAGCTAAGCACCATCACACTCCATGAACTCTCCA
>JAUPMG010037892.1:0-14384 GCA_031762675.1 Pachysandra terminalis | reverse complement strand
TGCTCAGGACTTCCGCTTATGATTTAATTGTGTTGCCACTCTCGTAGAAATACGAGGTGAAGGTGACGCTTGGACTGAACAACCCATGAATTTGGAAAAATCTGGTCCGGGTCGTTACATGTACCAAGTGTAAGTTCGTTCAGAGAGTGACTTTGAGAATTCCCGTAGATGGACCTCCTTATTGCCAGTATAATCCCCCAATGCTTCTATAAAGCAGCTAACATGCTCCCAGACGTTCCCATTCTGCCTTGAGAACTGGGAAAAACTCGGAGTTTCATAATCTTTGGGGTAAAACTAAGAAGTGCCTTTGGGTATGGGGGACAAAAACCACTACTAATCCAATTCGTATCCTTGGACTGAGAGTTCTGTAGGAGAGCTTGAACATCCGCAATGGTGAAAAAATCAGGTTTGGATGAAACTGGAGGTACATGTGCATGTATAGGAGGGTTTATCACAGGAGAAGTTTTGATAGCAAGGTTTGTTGGAGAACTAGGACCAGGCTTGTTAGACAAAGAATCCAACTAAGCTTGCAAAGCTTAAATGGCTGCTTTAAGAGATCTTACTACCTCTTCAGGGTCTTGAGGAGGAACATGGTCTTGTGGAGGATTCTACTTTGGGATCTCCTCCACAAAAGGAACAGTATGGGAACCGGATGGGCCCGTGAATAAAAAACAAGATAAAGACAACAAATAGACAAAAGTTGAAAGAAATGACTACAAACTCCCCAGTGAAGTGGCCAAAAATGGTGATGACGGATTTGTAAAATACAAAATATATTAGAATAGAAGAACAACTAATACATATGAACCAATACAGCCTAAACCGTCTCCCCAGAGAAATAGGTAGGGAAAGCATGTCTCAAGACAGCCTAAACCGTCACACAGCCGTTCAGTCAAGAGCACTCCTTCTCAACTTTGACTTGTAAAGAAGACAAAGAGAAGAGACAAAAACGAAGGGAATATTGTAATCACTGATAATTCAGTTAGAACACAATATCTCAGAGTAGGAAAATCTCGAAGTTTGAAAGACTTGAAGTCTATAACATGTATAAGAAATACATGTTTGACTGACTATTCTCTTTCTCCTTCAGTGCTTTTACTCACTGTTGTTTTTTACCTCTTAAATTTAGAGAAGTTTCAGATTCTCTGATCTTCAGATCCTCCTCTAATGGAGGATGTACTCCGATTTTTATAGGGAATTTTGATATGTTGAAATAAGACAAATGTCACTCAGTTAAGTATCTAGACGGGGGCCCTCATGCACTAACCATATCCTGAGTGACATGTGTTCTTCAACACGTCTAAGTTACTTCCAGAAAAAGAGAGGCGAGTCACTTCAAACATTAAAACCTGCTCTGCAATAGGTTGCTTTGGAACTTGAGCAACACGGATTGGATGACGCGTGTCACTATCATACAAATTCCTAAAGCAACATCACCATTCTTGCCGCCATTCCAGATAAAACAAAACCCCATTTAGATAAGTTTAGAAAGTAGATATTATAAGTAGGTGAGGTTTTACCACGTGTTGCCCATTCTGAGAATCCATCTCAATCAACTTTTTAGGGGACACTTCAATGTCATAAATACCTTTCTGAATTCGTATATCTCGAAGGAACTCCCTTTGGCGGCTATCTTCCTTCGAAAGAAATCAAGAATAACTTTATATTTACAAGGTGATCAATGTATTCTCGGATTACCCATATAGAGAACTTGAAGTTGAGTTTCTCATGAGGGAACTCGTTTTCATAATCAATAGTCCCTGTAAAGAAGAGTTTATCTTGAAATCCTTTAAGGTTCATAACTATAGTAACGAATTCGAGTGCCTTCTACTTGGATGAAATCAGAAGTAAATATGTTTCCCTTGTGAATTCTTTCAAAGTGAAGTGAGAGGACGTTCTCAAAGTCTGTAGGAAACCTATATTTAGGAAATACTTCTGGCGATGGCGTGCCTTCGACCTCTAAAGCTCTTTCTGCTGAGGATTTGCTTTTAGAAGTGAAATAAATCCAATGTATAACTCGAAGTCAATTCGTAAGAATGAATAAGAGCGACTTCGAGTCCTATTTTGTAATTCGGATGCATAAAAGAGTGCATTCGAAACCCAAATCTTTGTCCTTCGAGGAAGACAAAATCCTTAGTCCTTTTGAGGGTGATATGCCCTTTGACGAATTGACCATCTCAAGGTGGTTAGCCTCGAATTTGCATCAGTAGGAAGAAATATTCATCCTTCGAATTCACTTAACAGGAGGAAATATATACCTCCTTCGAATTCACTTAGCAGGAGGAAATATATACGTCCTTCGAATTCACCATCTGGAGGTGGTTGGCGTTCGTATTCACCATTTGGAGGTGGTTGGCCTTTGAATTGGTTCCTCGGATTTTTCCTCTGAAGTCGTCCCTCGGACTTGTCCTTCGAGGTCGTCCCTCGGACTTGTCCTTCAAAGTTTCTTTAACAGAAAGGAATATACCTGCTTCGTGATCCTTTTAAGACAAAGCATAATAAATGGTCCTTGAAGTCTCTGGATATGATCCAAGAATGACTTCTGAGTTAGAAGGCATAAAAGTTCCTTCGAAGATCTTTCTTCAAGTGGAATATCTTTAAAATGTAAATGTAATGTAATAAAACCATTCGAAGTCTGTTCTAGAGAATAAGTAGATGTGACTTTGAGGTTTTATTTGTAACGTCATGTATGAGAGGTCTATTAGGGGTAGCATGCCCCCAATATCTCCTTCAAATGAAACCAAGTCCTTCGAAGGAAGAGATAAATCCTCATTCCTTCGAGTGTTTAGAAGGCGATGTACCGTAGGAACATAAGTCCTCATCCTTTTGAATATTTCAAGAAGGACGGTAGTTGTATTTGTTGAGTTTGGGACACGTGGCGTTCCCTCATAAGCACGAATTCTAAAAGGTTGCTTCTCCAAGAAGCTTTACTTTTTAGTGATAAGGACGGTCAAATATCTCTAAACCGGTTCAAATATCACCTTTTTACAAAATGGTATAATCGTCGTATATCAGTTGTTGACAGCTGGCACGTGAAAGACAACTGTACAGCCGTTACAGCTTTATTGAGTGATTCAGTGTTTGTGGCTATACCCAGAAACGTGCATGCGCGTCGTTAAGCAAACGCCACGTGTCTAATGGGATTAATTAGCCCACCTAATCACCAATATAAACTAATTATTTAAATAAAAAATGATCATATTATTTTAGATCTTATATTATATAATATAAATTGTTGATTATATTATATATAAATTATTTATGAAATATTTTAAGAGGTTATATTACAATGTTTTTGTAATGGTATTAGAAGGGAGAAAATGTAATTATCGATATAGTTAGTTAAAAGAAAACATTTATCCTTGTTGCTTCAAAATAATATTTTTTGAACATATTTTTTAAGTATCAAAATTTATGATAAACACCCCATATTTTTAAAAGTGGAAGTACCCTCATCTTTTAACACACCTAAAAATGTCAAGGCATTTGTATTATTTTTTTTTTGGTTGTGATTCCGAAAGCACATTTCCTTAGAGAAGTCGTTTAGTTTGTGGCCTTAATTGTTTGGATCTATCCAAATAGTCTGGTTGTGTCTCTTAGTAAATATGCAAATAATAAAACATACAATAGCTGATATATCTAGTGCACAAAAGCATAAGCTTTTTCAGTCATTACACTATTTCTTTTGTTTGTTAGGAATACTTCAAAGTTTTTTAGTCAACATAAATTTTAGAATAAATTCAGGTTGATGTTAGTCCTCAATTCATCTATTACAAATTATGATTATTGTGTTCTTTTTTATTTCGAGATAGTTATATTAAAGAGGCGGATCTACAAAGATTTTAACATAAGGAGGAGATCCAAACCATATTCCCTTCCTTCGAAGGAGCCATTGAGATAAGAAGGATCACAGTCTTCTTTCAAAAACTGGGTGGCAAGTAAAAGCATGTTCTTCTTAAAAACTTACTAGTAGAAATCATATACTTATAGGAAGAAAATGATTTTAAAGATTTTTTATATTTTTTGTATATATATATATATATAAAGTATTATAAACTTAAAATAAAATCCAATTTTAAGTAATATGAAATGAATCTTGAAAAAAATAAAAAGAAAAAAAGAAAATATATGAATTAGCGATTTTTTTCAAATTATCCTTCTAATCTTATATGCTTAGTGCAAAAAATAAATAAACATTTCTTTCCTGAGAACCTTATTTTAGACATTTGCTTTTTGTAATTTACTTCAGAAGCGAGACCAAGTTATAAAGTAAGCATATATAGTTACTAAGATATTACTAAGAGAATCTCAATTAAATAAAACATTACATTAAGAAATTAAACTAACACAATTAGGAAAACAAACTACTACCTTATTATAACTATATAATAAAAATACATTATTTTGACAAATCTAGCATGATAAATCCTAATATTCATGCCTATTAAAAAATATATTTTTAAGCTTGCCAACCATATTGATTTGTAATATCTCTTATTCATCCTACTAGAGACTTGGTTTTAACTTAACTTACCTCCAGACTAGATTACCAACTTCATTTGATTAAAATACCCACAAACATACAAACTAAAGCACATGACACTAAAATGCATCTCTAAGAATTATAATTTAATTAAGATTTAAGGATTTAAGTGTTCTAGGTTAGGATTTGGGCTTTTATAATTAGGAGCTAAGGTTTTTAGAATTTAAGTTTTTTTTTTTTCAATTTAAGATTTTAGGTTTATATGAAGTAGGTATAAAGACAAGTATCTTACGATGAAGAACATATTAAAAGGATGCTAAAAGAATGTTTTAAAAAAGGACTGGACCAGTTAGTTGAGCTGAAAGAAATATCAGGTGACATCTTAACGGTTAGATTCAAACTAGTCCAATTTTATTATAAAACTAGTATAAATTGGAACAAACCAGATGAACAGGTGAAAACTAGTTATGAATTGGACATTTTGGATTTCACTATTTTTTTTTTAATTGTATGTGTATAAATCACCAATGGAACCAAGCCAACCTCCTCAATGGTTTAATGCATAGTTTAGTTCTTAAAACATTGTGTGTAAAGAACTTTACAAATGGAGTTTAGTGGTAAAATCCTTAAAATAGGAGATAGGATGAAGGAAAGCGGGTTAAGATGATTTAAGTATGTAAAGCAGATACCTAGGGAGGCAGACGTAAGAAGGCCGGATGAAGGGATACTCATTGAAGGATCTAAAGGGCAAGAGGAAGACTAACAAGTACATGGATGGAGTCAATTAGAAAGGATTTTAATACTCATAATTTCGTTGAAAATATGATTTTGATAAATTGGTAGGATTTATCTTACCTACCACTAGTTGGGATAAGGCATTTTGTTGTTCCTCGTTGTTGTTATATTCTTAAGAAAACTTCAAACATCTCCTAATCCAACTACGAAAAATATTTCTAAAGAAACCATAACCCGTGGACCAACAAAGAATTCGAGACAAAGCCTAACATGAACTACCAAAATATTTGGAATTTTCCAATGACACAAAATTATGATTACAAGAATATTAATTTTTTTTTAAATTTTTGCATTGATTTCCTAGATATTTTCCTTCATTTGTGTTGTATAAAAAGTTTACATTGCCTTCAACAACAAAAACAAAAAAATAAGGATTTAAGTTTAATAAGGTGACCATAACATTACTTTGTGTGGAGCACTCAAAAGTTGTTACATCAGATGAACAGCATAATTATAACATGTAAAAGAAAATGAATCAAAATGAAAAAGTTCTCTTGATTGATTACCTGTACGAAAAGATTTTCATTTGTTATGAGTTAACTATCCAACTGACCTAGCACTATTTGTAGGTCTCTAATGAAGTAGCTTTTCTATATAAAGTATCACCTAATCGCATTTTGAATCCAATGACCAATGCATTTTGATTCAAATAATGTTTAAATTAAACTTGATTATAACTCAAAAAACCAGGTTATTTATCCAATCAAATAGGTGAGATTCTTGGTAAAGTCGCCCTATTGACTTGCCTTTGTAAAACTCGGTTTTGACTTGATAGTTCGGCCACAGAAACCTTGATAACTATACTCAAGAATGGAAGAAAATCTCTGATGGATACCCTGTGTTCTACCCTGTGATATGGCTTGTGATTGGATGAAAATCAAGCATAATGCACTTGGAGTTATTTTCTAAACCAATCACAGGCCACACCACAGGATTGTCCACAGGTAGCCCACAGACGATTTGTATTCCTCAAGAACTCCAAAACTCTTACAAGATTATTCTAGATTTCAAGACATATGACCTGATAATTAAGATTTGGCTAGTTGATGGCCCAGGCTGAATTATCATCTAACTTAGATCTGCAGACTTTCGATTCAATTGCTCGATCCCATTTTTACGCATTGGAATAGATGGTTATCATGGTTTACCTTTTCATTTAAGAAAAACAAGAAGAAAGCCAAAATATGTTTTTTTTTTAAATGCTTTTGCTAATAATCTTCTAACGACTAGGTGCGAGCTTATGAGGAACGAAAGAAGCTGGCACATTCTCTAAACAATGCAAGCGGTGCAACAACTTCATAGGCTAGCAAGTGCAATTATGATTGTTATTATAATCGTGCTGTCGTTGTTCATAATGGGGGTAGCCACCACTAAAGTTATTTTGGTGGTTACTTCACAGATGCTTTTGGTCGGTTTTATGTTCAAGAACACATGCAAGACCATCTTTGAATCCATTGTCTTTGTGTTCATCATGCACCCATTTGATGCAGGTGATCGTTGTGTCATTGATGGAGTTCAGGTAAGATTTTCATTTGGAATAAAGAATATAAATCATTTGAAGTGATATTTTACAAGTAAAAAAAATGGATTTAGATTAAGAAACAAAACATTTGGATATATACTATGTACTTCGACACCAATCAAGAAAGGACACGTTCATGATATGCAAACCTGACTAACGTGTCAGATATATACCTACAAAATGTATATGTCCTGTCCTGAATAGTGTTGGTACCAAGTATAACATCTTTTCCTTTAGAATTGTACCAAATCATATGGATTTTTTTTTTAATGCCTGGACATGGTATACATCATATATCTGATATTATTGGACACTTAGATTTTGCAAGTGCGGATGTCACCATTCATACATACATATCAGGATAGGGATCTTCTGTTATGAAGATCCCTGATATGCTCTTGTTATGTAAATAGGTGCATGACACGTCTCCTGAGGGTCCACTGTTCACCTGCCAATTTAAAAACCCTAAAAAAGGGTAAACCCTAAGGGCCCACCGTGATGGACCCCTTAAGACACATGTAATGCTCCTAGCATAACACCGGATCTTTATAACATAAGATCTCGATTCCATTGAATGGTGTTACGGTATATAGTATATACCATGCTCGTGCATAAAAGATTCCTTCAAAATCATACACTTAAGATATTGCCTTTGACAAATGCATATGTACCCAGGTCAACTTGTTAATTTTCTCTAATCATCCCACCATGTATGATATGATTCTAACTCTTCCACTATATTTCCTTGGGTATAGATGGTTGTGGAAGAGATGAATATTCTGACAACAGTCTTCCTCCGATATGACATGGAAAAGATCTATTATCCCAACTCTGTCCCGCTCACAAAGACCATTAGCAATTTTCGTATAAGTCCAAAGATGAATGACACCGTTGAATTTACTATCGATATCTCTACGCCAGCTCCGACACTAAAAGATCTTAAGAACGCCATACATACGTAAGCATCGTTTCATCTGTCTCAAGACATTGTTGTAAAGTTTTAAAAATTGTCACCTAGTTAAAACAGAGAGCATTTCGCATTTTGTCGCTGTCCCAAAATGGTGGAAGATCAGCTAAAGCGTCCAAATGATTTTATCCTTTAGTGATGAGGTGGGGAACAGATGGATGCGTGACGTGCATACGCGCACGCTCAAGCTAATCTTCCACCATTTTTGGACTATATGTGCATGCTCCAACTGATCTTCCACCATTTAAAGCACACTTTAAGAATCCGGATGGTATAAATGACTCGAAAGTTGGTGATCCAATGAGTACGACAATCAATGAGCCGAGCTAGCTCATCACAGGGTCAAATTCAACTCCCATGAGTCTATTTTGAGCTCAATAATAGGAGAGCATTTCGTCTGGTTCATAAAGCTGGACTATCAGTTGGAGCGTGGGTGGATTTCCACCATGCGTCCAGGCTATTCCCCACCTCATCACTAAAAGACAAGATTATCTGGATGTGTGTCCGGCATAGACACATGCTCCGGCTGATCTTCCACCATTTTGGAACTAGAAAAAATGCTCTCCAATAATAGGCTCATGCTGAGCCCGAACTTGAAAAAAAAATCTCATTTATTAATGTGTTTGAGAACGTAACGTAGCCAATACCAACTTTCCTGGTTCTTTTTGTTAGTTGTTTTTCCTCTCCCAATAGTAAGGGTGGGGGTGGACACTCTCCCCTTGTTTTTCTTTTCAAAAATATTGGTTATTAGCGGTCCTATTCGGCTTGACTAAGCCTCGTTTTCATAGTTTAGTTCTGTACTCACTCCCCCGTTCTTCTGTAGTGTAGTGTGGGTTCGGTTCCGTTAAAACCTGGTTCACTTATTTTAA
The DNA here is from genome assembly GCA_031762675.1 of Pachysandra terminalis. Taxonomy (NCBI): domain Eukaryota; kingdom Viridiplantae; phylum Streptophyta; class Magnoliopsida; order Buxales; family Buxaceae; genus Pachysandra; species Pachysandra terminalis. The sequence goes on along the minus strand of JAUPMG010037892.1, from coordinate 5,748 downwards.
AATAAATATATTTTTATATAATATATAAAAGTAAAATAATATTATTAAGTTTTAGAAATTAAATATTATATTTCATAGGTTTTTTGTTCAATCATTATATATGTCAAATTCATGAACCTTATAGATTTATAATGAACAGGTTTTGAAAAGATCTGAGTAATTCGTCGAGTTTTTCTGAGTTACCCACAAGTTTTCAAAGACTAAATTCCTTACTGCGTTTTCTACTTCCAAATAGCATGTAATTTCTAAAATCCTTTTTGCAAATTGCAGATACATAGAGAGCAAGCCAAAGCATTAGAACCCAAAACACTTGGTAATAGTGAAAGAGATCGAGAACATGAACAAGATGAAGATGAGTTTAGTTGTTCTACACACCATGAACTATCAGGACATGCTCGAGAGGAAAACCCGGAGAACCAAACTAATCTTAGAGTTGAAGAACATCTTTGAAAAACTTAACATCAAGTACCACCTACTTCCTCAGCAGGTCATTCTCACCCAAAACATATGACTAGTGTCTGACCTTTTGAAGAAGATCTTTATTTTTGATTAATGGAATCTTTACCTTAATAAGCTTGAGGTGTGATGTAGTTTGTTGACATTATACGAGGTGATATTGGGCTTTGTATTTAACTAATGGTTTAAGAACTCCACAAATGAACTTGATGATCGTCTTGAGTTGAGTCTGTGTATTTGTTTTATACTCTAATTTAATAGGTTAAATTGCCTCCATGTCAGGAAAGATTGTAGGCCCACATGAGTGTGATCAAACGATTGATAGCACATTAGATATTGGCTGTTAGTCGGCTAATGCAGTAATTCATGATATACGAGTTAGATGATGATGTGGTGGAGTGACCGTCAATACTTATTTAGAAGTGTTAGATCGAAATAAGATGCATCGTGATCACTGTGACTTGACACAAACATAACTTAATTTACGTTCTAGTGTTAGAATTAGGTGAATCATACGCCGTTGGAAAGCTATCAACAAGCATTACAATACTCATTGTTTGGTTGTTACGTGGGCCATTTGAGATTGTTTAGACCCTCAAAATAGCCCCGGGAGTTTTTTTTACTGATTTAGTAACTTTTGTTGACGTATTTATTTTAACATTCTTTTTAGCTGTTAAGGATTTCTCGAGTGGAGAATTTGTTATAAATAGGGAAGATATTGTAGAGAGGGTGAAGATAGACCCTTTTATGAAAGATTGAGAAAATTTTCACTCATGCCTATTGTTCTAAGGTTTTTTCCTTAAACCTTGGCAACTCTAGAAAGTTGTGTGTTCTGTAGCCACATTCATTAACTCTTTTCTTCTTCACCATATATCATTTGGTATCAGAGCTTGCGTCGAAATGCCTCCTCACAGACGTGGTGGAAGAGATGCTTCGTTAGAAGAAGCTCAAGAGCATGATGATGTAGCCAGACTCACACGACATGTCGAGATCCTAAACCAGCAGATGGTTGCTTTCCTCACGCGGTAGAACAGGGAGGAGGATATGGAATCCAAATGATTTCTTGGATTGGATCAATACTATAAAGGAGATTCTGAATTTGAACGAGGTTCATGATGATGGACAAGTTCCTTTAGTGGCTACCAGATTCAAAGGATGTGCTTCTTCTTGGTGGCAACAGTCCAAATTTACCCAAGCTAGACAGGGTAAGGCCAAGATCGGTTGGTGGGAGAAGCTTAAGAAGCATATGTGTTAAGTTTTTCTGCCCCATAACTATGCAAGAGTTCTGTATCAAAGGTTGTAGACCCTTCGCCAAGGGGAACATCCATGGAAAACTACACTAATGAATTCTATCTATTGGTGTCCCGCAATGACTTAGTCAAATTTGAAGAACAACTTGTATTTTGGTATTTTGGAGGTTTGCGGTAGCAATCCCATGATACCTTGAACTTATTTGATATATTCTCTAATTCTAAAGAACATGCCAGAGCTCTTCATCTTAAGAAACCGATGTGTCGGAGGGGTGGTCTTATAGGGGTCATTAACCCTACTTTTGTACCCCAAGAGTAGGGCAACCATTTAGACAGTCGGTAACATACAACCCATGGGTAAGGCTTGGACACAGCCATTTAATAACAATAAACCGCCCACTAGCATGGGACCAAGGTGTTTCAAGTGCGAAGAACTAGGCCATAGAGCGCCTGAATTCAGAAAGAGTGATAGGCATGGTTAGGGGTTATCTGTGGAAGGTGAGGAATCTGATGAAGAATCAGGAGATGAGCTTGAGCAAGGCCTTATGTTTGATGAACAAGACCCTCCAGAAGACTGTGTTCGAGGTGATCAATGGTCCATTCTTGTGACACGTAAGATCTGCCTCACTTCAAAGGAGGCAGAGGGTGCAAATGTCTTCGTCAAAATATCCTTTATTCCACCCATACCATTAGCGGTAAGGTATCTCAACTCGTTATTGATTTGGGCAGTTGTGAGAATGTGGGGCGAAAAAGGTTGTTTAGAAACTGAAGTTGGACACTACACGACACCCCATCCCTACAAGTTATCTTGGCTTAAGAAAGGAAATGAGGTAAAAGTGCCTAAGCATTGTTTGATTAATTTTTTTTATTGACTCGAAGTACAGGGATAAAGTGTGGTGTGATTTTGTTGCTATTGATGCTTGTCATCCTAGCTTGTCATCTTCTATTGGGATGACCATGGCAATAAAATAGGGAATTTAAACTTAATGGCTAAAAAATAGCTTTATGTGGGATAGTACCCAAATCATACCGATGTCCTAGAAACAGGCTGTGCCTGAATCGTCAGTTGGAAAGGACTCCAATCTCTTGTCTATAGGCAAATTTATGAGGGAATTGGAAGAAACAAGGATGGTGTATGTATTAGTTGGCATGGAGGGGAGAGTGGTGGATCCATTCTAGAGGTGAAACCCTTACTTCATGAGTTTTAGAGTGCATTCCTTAAGACCCTCTCATATGAGTTATCACCTCTACAAGATATACAACATCAGATTGATCTGGTTCCCAGTTCCAACTTGTCACGCCCCAAAATCCAAGATAATGATCTCGAGGTTCCCAAGACACGACCTTTGAATCCAACCCTTGAATTCAACAAGCAGCCACGATCATCAAACAAGAAATACTAACGCGGAAGGCAAAAAATAAATCAAACCATCATTCAAATCAATTGTCGTTACATTAGGTTCAAATCCAAACCATAAACTAAATAAAACATAAGTATTCATCTAATCTATTACATTCAAATTCAAATGAATCATGACCTGAAATTAATAACTATCTCTAATACGCATCCACCGCCTCGTTCCATCTCATAAAAGGGGTGAGCTTATGAGTCCCAATAAGTAACTACAATGCTATGCCTCATAGTATCACATAACATACTTAGTCATGTTACATATCTCATTGTGTACAATTATAACACAATTGACCATTCATCTTCAAGAATCATGATAACACAACATAAAACATGTAGCAGCAACCATTTCACTCACAATTACATTAGTACCTAAAGCAATACATAAATGAGGACATGCAATTATGATGATGCAATATTGCTATGAAGGACGAAATGAAGTGATGATATGCAGGATGATAATGATGCAATGATATGGAGAAAGCACAATGCAACACATCATTTATTAATGCTTATTGAATGCAACACGGTGATCAGCTGCCTCCAAGTGACCATTGCTTAACATCCCATTTTAATACAGCTAGATGACACTCTCTTACATCCCACATGTACAGCGTGGTTTTATGGGATTTTCAACCCATAAGGCACAATTCCCATAACTATTTTTTTCTATCAAGTTTAGGGATTTACACCCAAGGAGTCTGCATCGAGATCGTCCTTATTACATATCTTTTTCATCAAGTTTAGGGTTTCATACCCAAGGAGTCCGCATAGGGATCGTCCTTACAATACATCTTTAACCACTTGAGCATATCCACTTTACCTTGTGAAGACCTGCGCTTAGCATCTCTCATATGCTAATGGTTGTATAGATGGATGTCTCACCACCACACATACCCAACCAATGATAATACAGTCACACGCATAATATCCACATAATATTTATAAACATGAAAGTCCGTAAGAGAATTCCAGTGTGAACTCCTTCCAAAACCTATCCATGCGCCTATACACATGGATAATATGTAAGAAGGCTCCACTAGGACCTCAGACTAGACCGTATTCAAGCATTACTACCATGATATTTATTCATGAAAACTAAATCCATTCATGTTCATATCAGTCTCATACTTTCATTATAACTCTCACCTCAGTTCCTCATTCTTAGGAATAGCAGTACAAGCATGACATTATTCAATTTAAGTTTAACAACAATGCAAACAGAATTAAATTCACATATGAATGGCCTTTCCCATCTATCTAGCATGCATGTAAACTATCTGAAAGTTTCACCTTCATTAGGAACCATTCCCAAATCTCAGCATGCCGAGCAACCTACTGAAGGGGTTCAACAGACCCTTTGGTATATCGAGGTGCTTTGGTATCCCAACCCGAGAGCACTAAAACACAGACAGAGTTTTTGGCAGACCTTTTGATGTGCGAAGGAAGGTTCGACAGGCTGCCTAGAACCCACCCAGATGCACAGGGATCTTCGACAGGGCCTTCGGTATGCCAAGGGGTGTGCAAAAGGATTTCGGCAGACCCTTCGGTATGCTGACAGGTGTTCTGAAGGTCGTACGAAGCCTAGAATTTGGGTATTTTTGGTCCAAATAGGGTTAGCAACCCATAAATCTTTAGAGTAATCATGGAAGTCACATCATAGCTTAAAACATTAATTCTTCCTAACAATCATTGGTTTACTCATTAACAAACATCACATCCATTGTAAGACTTACACTATTAGAGATCATGTATATACACATATATTTATATATATAAGTATGCAAATAAATGTATATATGTGATTAGTAATTAAATAATTAAACTTAAATTTTTTTCATGTAATTCTCAAGTCTAATTACGCACCAAGCATGATGAAGAGCACATGTGATTGGTGAGTATGCATTACGAGCCTAGAGGTGAGCTATATGGTAACTGAAGGATATAGAGGGAAATAAATGAAATTGTTTCTTGTAACTAAGTAATAAAGGAAAGTTAAGCTTGTAACATGAAAATTTCATGAATGTCATCTAATGTAAGTCAAAAGGTAGAAGACCTAAATGATGACATATGGCATTGAAGGTGATAGAATGGGGACATGTGTTAATGAAGGTTAATTAGAGACAAACTCCAATTAATTAATATAATCTAGGTTAAATAAATTAAGTAAAATTACACCTAACTATAGTAAGACTAATTAAATTATTAAGTGAATAGGTATAAAAAATACTCAAGTTAGATTAGTTCTAATAGTAGTAGAAACTGATTAAGGAGGAGAAAAACTGCAGAACAGCCAGAAGAAGAAGATGATGATGATGAAGGAAACCAAAACTAGGATTATAGTCTATATCTGTAAGTAATAATACTATGTATAATAGTTTTGGAATTTAAAGAATAAAATTTATAGGGTTTAGAATACATTTTTATGCTTAGATTAGTTGTAATTATATCTTCTATTTTTAAGTTCAGGCTTGAAGTTTTTGTACAAAACTATAATTCTATTTTGGAAGTTCAAATTTGATGTTTGCCTTAAATATTATAATTCTAGTATGCGTTTCAGATTTGATGTTTTCCCTAAATACTATAATTCTGATTTGCAGTTCAGATTTGATGATTTCCCTAAATACTATA
>JAUPMG010037881.1:0-14385 GCA_031762675.1 Pachysandra terminalis | reverse complement strand
TTTGCTTTCATTTCAAACTTATTACATGATTGAAGCTTGTTCAGGTACGTTATATGATGACGATGCATACATGTAGTTGTTTGCTAAATCCCATGCATTTAATGGCCATGCATGCACGTGTAGTTCTTATGAGGACTTAGACCACAGATTACCCCTCTGTTCCTTTGAGAAGAACATGAGGGCAAATGTGAGGTACTTGGGTTCTAAAATGAGACCCAAAAGAGAGATAAGACGCTGGTGGCCCATGGGGGACTATATATATATATTTATATATATATATATATATGTATTACAAATCCAAGATGATTTAAGGGTGAGGGATTAGCTACCCCAAGAGCCCATGGATACCTATATATATAGGGGGTAAATTCGATTGATAATTGTGAGTGGGTATTGTGCCACATGGGGAGGTTCACGAAGATGATGCCCTTGGACTATCCTGTTGAGATGGTGTGTCCCCGTAAAAAATAAAAGTGGGGCATGAATTCCTTGGGGTTGCAAATCCCTTAAAATTGTGCTATGTGTTGTATGCATAGAATCTGTGAGCTATCCTTAGCCCGAAAGGGGCAGTGTATCCGAGAGTGGATACGTGGTGGTATAGTCTGGATATGACGTGGGCATATCACATCACATTATCAATGACATTCATTTGCATCCACGTGATTGCTTAGACCAATTGTTGGGTCTTTTATGAATTGTTCATGTCATTGCATATAAATGAATGAACCCTTGCATTGATCATGGCATTTCATGCATACACAGGCGTCCTAGTTAATCACACTCTATATGCACATTGGATTTACTGAGCGTGTAGCTTAAGCCTTTTGGCTCCTAGCATTTCAGGGGAGCACTATAGGCAGGACTTGGACTATGGCCGAGGTTGCTGAGTCGAACGAGGAGACTGTAGGTATTAATGTAGATTCCTTTTGTTCATTTATCTTATCGATCTATATGTACTGAGGGATTAGGGAGGAGGAGCGTGTTGGCTCCATCATACTGGATTCTATTTACTCTTCAGGTGCCCTTTTCTTTGTCCGGGGTTTATCTTGTTCATTCACTTGTGCCCTATTGAGGCATAAGGAAACTTCACTGATGGTTTTGGATAGATTCATGTTGTACCTGTATCTCATGAATTATAGTTATTTTCGCTGCGTATTCTATTGTATTATAGTATTCTCTGTTGTGTCGTTGTTTTCCACCCACAGTGAGGATACGCTTGGAGTATAAGTGGGTGAGAGTCCGATTTGGAGTTCTAAAGCCATGCTCACGTGCGAGTGAGACACACCTTAGAATTCGGGTCGCGACACTTATAGGATTAAAGATTTTAAGAGTTTCAATCCTAACTAATAATGGAATTAAATTACCTAATTATCAAATTACTATTTTACTCTAAGATCTCTAGTTAAAGTTTTTAGGGATTATTCAAGCTTTTATAACAAATTAATTTGTTTTCTCCTATGGTGAAGGATATGTCCTATGTGATGATCTCAAGAGACTTGTGGAAAGATGATTGGTGAGGACAGTGAAGTCCAATATCTGAATCATATGAGTGTAACTCTGTTAGTATGAAGGCTAATGTATGGTTCTCAAAGGAAGTTCTAAGTGATGCCTTGGGAGTTGTCCCTATGATTGGAAATAAGGTGAGGGGATTGTGCCCTCTAGGTCGAAACCCCTAGAAACTATGATGTACACATAAAATAGTCTACTATTTCAGCTATGTATTGGGGGATGGTTTCTAAGTGAGCATCCTTGGATAGTACAATTGAGATCATATTTGAAACAATAATCGCATGCTATACAGTAAACAGCATACATATTGCATATTAGATTAATTGTCTTAAATCACATGTGGTGATGACACTTGCTAGGTACACAACATGCATTAATAATTGAACCAGCATGTTATATTATTCACATATTCCCTTGCGTATTGATCACACATCACATATTTATCACATTATAGATGTTTCTCTTGCATATTGATACATATCTCATGATTCACTTGTTTATTGTTTATTACGGATTACCATTGAAGAGTGGCATTATCCCTACTTCAATCTCCAATATTGTTAGCCTTGTTTCTTACAAAGCTAGTGTATCCTACACTTTCGAGCACAATATATTTCAGGACCTATAGATGATGGACATAAGGACCATGAGGACCAAGGGAGAGAACAATGATGTTATGAAGACTTTGGCTATAATTATGGTTTTATTTGATGATTTTAGTAGAACTTGCAGTAGGGTTTATTTGTTGTAATTTAGCACTTATTACTTATTTGTTTTTCAGTAGTTAATAGGAATTGATTTGAAGCATGAGACTAGTATTATTTTCTTTCCATTGTTTTCTGTTTGAAGGATGTTTGTGATGGATATTATCTTAATAATACTACTTTTCTATACTTTATCATATACAAATGTCCTTCTTTATTCAATGATTTTGGATATATACACTTGTAACGGCCTGAACCTTTTAATTATGCACGCTTGATTTAGTTAACCATCATGATGTTTGTTTGCCTTTGCTTGGATTAACCACCGAGTTAATGCTGTCGTGCGATTGGTTGTGGATCGCCATATGACACAACCTGAACCCAATCGACCACTGAGGGCTCAACGGAATCCAGATAATGACCTTCACTTCCTCGGAAGGAGAGTGGCAGTCAATTCCAAAGACAATAGCGTCATTGAATGAATTTCATTCAATTGGAAAGTAGGAGAGTTATTTACATAATTACATCAATAGCAGCGGAAAGATCAAAATACAAGTTCTCGGTTAAAAATTAGATTTCAAATAAAAAGAAACAACCTAAGTATCCTCCAACAAAAAAAATCAAACTAGTTGTATATCAAAAATAATTACAGAACATTTTTCAAACATTTACAATGAAGTCACTAAGGCATGTAGAATGCGTCCTCTTCCTCATATACTTCTTCTTCTTCTTCGTTCTCGTCAGCAACCGCAATTTCTAAGTTTTCGAAAATCTTTGCTTAAAAGCATAAGCTAACTAGGTAGTAAGAATTAGATTCAGTAATATATAAAGTAAAACCTAGAGTCTAAACAATTCACAATAATTCATGCACAAGCAAACAACAAAGAATACAACAATATAATGCATGGGGCAGATTAATTATTAAATATGATGATATGCACCTAAATTATAACATCACCAAGGTGACTTATCAAACAATCCACATGTTGTGCAAATGCAAACTCTAGTAGAATGTCAATGTGAAATGTTTCCTCCTGATCCAGACTCTATTCAGGGTGTCCCAGCAACCTGAATTCGCCCCAGGGCGTTCCAGCAACCTGAAATCATCCCCTCGTTGTAACGGTCCATGGAATCGGACTATTCTATGTGTACAGCGTAGTTTTAAGGGTTTTCAACCTAAGAGGCACAATTCCCCCATTTATTTTTATCAGTGGTCCCTTGACCGAGACTTGCAGCCATCTTGCGGTGTCCCTCAGAAAAACATGAACACTTGACTAGACTACAAAGGCCCGCTTCTGTTCCTTGGGTCTGATACCCCTTGGCAAAGGAGAGTGTATTGAGTTAGCTACTCCCTCAACTCGATCCCGCCGATCTCCTCATTAGATGTGGAATCACATTACTCGTATTTCCATCCTCGCAACACAACCGTGAGGTCTCGGGTTACAGGGTCATACTCTTCGACCACTGGGGTCTAGAGTCAATGAAGTATTGTGAAGAGTGCACATTAACTAAACAAACATATTTGTGGTGTAAGTGTGAAAGATAACTATCTAAAGTATGTATTCCACATTTCTCTATGTATTTCATATGACATTTCATTCCTTTTAGGTTCTCAAAGTATCATCTCTACTAACTTTCATACATGTGATTTTACATCATAACTCAATCCACCATGTATGGCAATACGTATCAATTCACAACATCAAAACATATATATGAATAGACTAGTTTGGCGGGGTCTTCGATGGAGTCTTCGGCGCACTCAAAACTCACCTCGGCACACCGAAGCTTGGTTCGGCAAACTTCTCTGAGATTCGACAATAAAACCAAGGGGTCCTTTCTCAGTGAACTCTTCGGCGACCCTTTCGGCGCACTGAGGTTCATTTCGGCGAGCCGAAATGGTCCTCGGCGACCTGTTCTTGATGTTCATGCTTGGTGGCCATTTAGGTGTGCCGAGGGGTCACTCTGCGCCCAGAAAGCATTCGGCGACATGTTCAACGCGCATAGGAGGCCGTCGAACATCGCGAATGGACCAAAATCTAAGGGTTTTCTGTTCATTTCTAATTTTCTCAACACACATGAATCAGGAGAGAAACATATATGAATTATAAGCAAGAAAACATACAATATCCGTATTCTAATCATTATGCTAACTATCCATATTCACCTAACACAAACAAGCATAAATCATATGAAATTGAAAAGGAAACTAGGATTTACCTAACTATGTTCATGAATCTATACTTACCTGTTGAAATCAAACAACAAAACTCCAAATAAATCAACACACAAATGCCTTCTTCTCCAAGCTTCTCCATCAAACCAAACCAAACAAAGTTTCAAAAAAAATGGCTTGTGTCTTAAGCTTCCCATGCAAGATATCTCTCAATACCATGTTGCACAATCCCGGCCATCAAATTTTAACCATTCAATCTCAACTATCAACTTTAACTAATCACATACAAACCATTGAATTCTAACTAATCAATTCAAGCCATACACCACATCACAACACAAGAATTACCACAATGCGATTAGCTCAAACAATTTAAGTCAAACTAATATGCATCATACGAGGACCATAAAATCATAATAACAATCATCGCATGGTCGGAACTTGTCCGACTCGGGATCCATTTAGCAAATAGAGTCAAAATAAGGAAATGAATATAATTAACTAAATAAATAATAAAATAAAGGTCTGGGCCATTACAGCCTACCCCCTTAAGGTGAACGGCAGGGTCTTCCATAAAGCGATTCAAATGGTGCCATCCCCAAGCTTGCCTAATACCTATTGTTGTAGGAGAATTCGACTAGTGAAAGGTGGTCTTCCCAACTACCCTTGAAGTCTAAGATACACGACCGCAGGAGATCTTCAAGGACTTGGTTCACTCTTTCCGTCTGACTGTCAGTTTGAGGATGAAAGGCGCCACTGAAGATATGCTGCGTCCCCAAAGGTTTGTGTAGGCTTCTCCAAAACCTTGAAGTAAACTGTGATCCCCAAATTGATACAATAGTAATAGGCACTCCATGCAAACGAATAATCTCTCTCACGTACAGTCTGGCTAGGTCGTCAGTGTTCAGAGTAGTTCTTGCTACTAGGAAATGTGCTGACTTTGTCAAACGATCGACAATCACCCAGACCATGTTAGAGCTGCTATGAGTCTTTGGCAATCCCATGATGAAATCCATGGAAATGTGTTCCCACTTCCCCTCTCCGATGGGTAGAGGCTAAAGTGTACCCGCTGGCTTCTGATGTTCTGCCTTCACCTGGTGACAGGTGGCACACTTGGTCACGAACTTTGCTATCTCAACCTTCATACGGTTCCACAAATAATTGCGTCGAAGGTCATGATACATCTTGGCCATACAGGGATGAATGGAATATCTCGACCTATGAGCTTCAACAAGGATCTCATTCTTCAATTCTTCATTTTGAGGTACACAAAGTTGTCATCTGAATCTGATGCTCCCATTTTCAGCCTCGATCCAGTCTGTTCTTTCTTTGTCTGTGGCTAAGTCTTGTAGCCACTTGTCGTCCCTCTGAAGGTTAATAATCCTTGCTTCGAGTGATGGTCTCAAAAGGATGCTGCACAGTCTCACACCGTGATCCGTTCTACGAACGCTGAACCTGAGATTTGCAAGGGTTTCATACAATTTCTATTCTTGAACTAGTAGATGCGCCACGACACTCCTGGGTCTTCGGTTAAGTGAATCTACCACCACATTGGCTTTGCCAGGATGATACTGAAGGGAGAAATTGTAGTCGTTTACGAGCTCCATCCACCTCCTTTGACTCATGTTCAAGTCCTTCTGAGAGAACAAGTACTTGAGACTCTTGTGATCTGAGAATACTTCGAAAGTCTCGCCTACTAGATGATGTCTCCAAATCTTTAATGCGAACACGATCGCTGCAATCTCCACGTCATGAGTGGGGTAATTCTTCTCAAGTGTCTTCAGTTGCCTTGAAGCATGCGCTACGACCTTACAGTATTGCATCAAAACACACCCGAGCCCGGATAGTGATGCATCAGCGTAAACCACAAAGTCGATGCCGCTGATTGGTATGGTGAGAACCGGTGCAATAGTAAGCCTTTCCTTCAGAGTAGTGAATGCCGCCTGGCAAGCATCATCCCAAATGAACTTGACGTCCTTCCACGTGAGCTTGGCTAACGGTGCTGCAATACTCGAGAAACCTTTAATGAATCTCCGATAATATCCTACTAACCTAAGGAAACTGCAAATCTCTGAGACGTTCTTCGGTTGCTCCCAATTAGAGACTACTTCTAGTTTACTAGGATCCATTGTAATACCCTCCTTGGACACTACATGTCGTAGGAACTTCATTTCACCCTTTCAGAATTCGCAATTGGAGAACTTCGCGTACAGTTGATGATCTGCTAAGGTTTGCAAGGTGATACGTAGGTGCTCTTCGTGTTCTTCCTCCGATTTCGAATAGATCAAGATATCATCAACAAATACCATAAGGAACTTCTTTAGATAGGGTCTGAAGACTCTCTGTATCATATCCATGAATGCTGTTGGGGGGTTAGTCAGCCCAAATGGCATAACTACGAACTCTAAGTGTCCATATTGCGTCCTGAACACCATCTTCGGAACGTCTGCTTCCTTGATCCGTAGTTGGTGATAGCCGGATCTAAGAGCTATCTTTGAGAAGTACGACGCTTCCTGTAACTAGTCGAATAAGTCGTTGATACGCAACAACGGGTACTTATTCATCACAGTGACATGATTCAGCTTGCTGTAGTCGATGCAAAGTCTGAGTGATCCATCCTTCTTCTTTACAACTAAGACAGTCGCTCCCCAAGGTGATGAACTAGGCCAAATGAATTGTAGCGCAAGAGGTTCATCCAACTGCTTTCTCACTTCAGTTAACTCAATAGGGACCATTCAATAAGTCGGTAATGTAATAGGTTGAGCTCCTGTGACCAACTCGATGCAAAATTCTACTTCTCTCTTAGGTGGTAATCCCGGGATATCTTGAAATACCTTATCGAATTGGCACACAACAGGAATACCTTCCCACTTCTTCTCCTGTTCACTAGACCCATGGTCTAAATAGGCAGATAGGTTGGTCATCCCTAAACTTGAACCCATGACTTCATCTAGGTCACCCTCCGGGGTTAGAAAAGAGATAGCTCGATTATGGCAGTCTATCTTCACGTGGTGTGCAGTTAGCCAATCCATCCCTAAGAAAATATCGAATTCATGCATATCCAATACTATCAAATCTATGGGTAGAGTAAATTCATCTATCACGATCGAACAAGACTTACACACCATATCTAATTGTGTTGTGCCTCCTACTGGGTTCGCCACTACAAGACTTTCTTCTAAGTTTTTCATGTGCAAACCAAGACTGTGAACCATTGACCTTGAGATGAAAGAATGTGAAGCTCCAGTATCAAATAGTACACGTGCTTAAATGTGGGAGAGTTGAATGATACCTCCCATAACCTCGCTCTGCTGAGGCTCGATGACAAAAACCTTGGCCGTCTGAGGTTGCGGTTGAAGTCGGGGCTGAGGGGGTCTGCTCCTGGTTCCCTTGAAAGGTGGCACTTGCTGGACCAGAACAGGGTTATGGACATAGTGTGCCCCGGGCACAAGCTGTTGTTGCTACTACGGCTGAGGTGGCTGACCCTAGAATAAGTTTTGATTAGGATTCCGTGGTTCACGATAGTCCCTGAAGCAATGACCTCGCCTCCCGCAATTGTGGCATCGCATAGGTGCATTCCCAAAATTCTGAGAACTAGAAAGTCCTTGCGTTCTCTGTTGCTTCTGCGCTTCAAATGCATTGCCCTTAGAGCTGCTTGGTCTCAGACCACTCTTCGTGTTCCTCAGATCCACGTTCTTTCTAAATTCCACTATATCTCTTTCAACCTTTCTGGCATATTCCACCACTTGATGATATTCGGTGAAGTCTCTCACCACCAATCTGCTACGAATGTTGGGTCTTAATCCGCACTTGAATCAGAAGGCCTTCTTCTCCTCATCATCTACGGCGTACTGAGCGAATTGGGACAACTCAGTGAACTTGGCAGCGTATTCCATCACCGTCATAGTCCCCTGTCCTAACTTCATGAATTCCATCTCCTTCTCTCTCCGTAATGTCTTAGGGAGGTACTCCTTGTAGAAGAATTCCTTGAATCTCTTCCATGTGCTGATAGTTACGATACTAAAAGTAGACGTCAACCACCGGCGTTCTTCACCTTCTAGCATGAAAGTTGCATACCGGACCATATCCTGCTCCTCCACCTTCATTGCCTCGAAGATGTGTTTAATATAGTCAATCCAATTCTGCGCCTCTAAAGGGTCTACAGCTCCCTTAAATGGTGTGGGTCCAAGCTTCTTGAAACTCTCTAGACTTGAAGTACCTCTTTGTTTCGCAGCCTAGAGTTGGACTTCTTACCTCTGCATCATATTTGCCATATCTCCTAAAGCCTGATATACACTGGCAAAGTGAGGATCATCTACTCGGTTCCCTGTCAATGGAGGATCATTAGCCTAACAACCCTCCTCCTAACGTAATCCTCCTCTAACTGTGTCTCGTGACCATGCTGACCTCTACGTCCAACCATGTAAGAAGTGTGAAGTACGTATCTGTAAAAGAGTTCACGCATCCAAATTTCTTGTAAGTAAGAATTTTAGATGATTAGTTTTTAACAATCAACAAATAGAAACTTTTGAAACAACACCACTTCAAAAAGTTTAAAACTCAAAAACAAATTTGATTTAAAATGAAGAACTAAAGCTCTGATACGAACTTTGTCACGACCCGAACCCAATAGACCACTGAGGGCCCAGCGAGGTCCAGATAATGACCTTCATTTCCTCGGAAGGAGAGTGGCAGTCAATTCCAAAGACAATAGCGTAATTGAATGAATTTCATTCAATTGGAAAATAGGAGAGTTATTTACATAATTACATCAATAGCAACGGAAAGATCAAAATACAAGTTCTAGGTTAAAAATTAGATTTCAAATAAAAAGAAACAACCTAAGTATCTTCCAACAAAAAAATCAAACTAGTTATATATCAAAAATAATTACAGAACATTTTTCAAACATTTACAATGAAGTCACTAAGGCATGTAGAATGCGTCCTCTTCCTCTAATACTTCTTCTTCTTCTTCGTTCTCGTCAGCAACCGCAATTTCTAAGTTTTCGGAAATCTTTGCTTAAAAGCATAAGCTAACTAGGTAGTAAGAATTAGATTCAGTAATATATAAAGTAAACCCTAGACTCTAAACAATTCACAATAATTCATGCACAAGCAAACAATAAAGAATACAAAAATACAATGCATGGGGCAGATTAATTATTAAATATGATGACATGCACCTAAATTATAACACCACCAACGTGACTTATCAAACAATCCACATGTTGTGCAAATGCAAACTCTGGTAGAATGTCAATGTGAAATGTTTTCTCCTGATCCAGCCTCTATTCAAGGTGTCCCAGCAACCTGAATTCGCCCCAGGGTGTTCCAGCAACCTGAAATCATCCCCCCGTTGTAACGGTCCATGGAATCGGGCTATTCTACGTGTACAGCGTAGTTTTAAGGGTTTTCAACCTAAGTGGCACAATTCCCCCACTTATTTTGATCAGTGGTCCCTTGACCAAGACTTGCAGCCAACTTGCGACCCCTTTGGTGCACCGAACCTTGGTTCGGCGACCCTTTCGACAAACCTCTTTGAGATTCGATGACAAAACCTTGGGTCCTTTCTCGGTGAATTCTTCGACGACCCTTTCTGCGCACCGAGGTCCATTTCGGTGAGCCGAACTGGTCCTCGGCAACCTGTTTTGATGTTCATGCTCGGCGGCTGTTTAGGAGCGCCGAGGGGTTCACCCTGCACCCAGAAAGTGTTCGGCGACTTGTATCGCGAACAGGCCAAAATTTAGGGGTTTTCTGTTCATTTCTAATTTTCTCAACACACATGAATCAGGAGAGCAACATATATGATATATAAGCAAGACAAAATACAATATCCATATTCTAATCGTTAGGCTAACTATCCACATTCACCCAACACAAACATGCATGAATCATATGAAATTGAAGAGGAAACTAGGATTTATCTAACTATGTTCATGAATCTAAACTTACCTGTTGAAATCAAACAACAAAACTCCAAATAAATCAACACATGAATGTCTTCTTCTCCAAGCTTCTCCACCAAGCCAAACCAAACAAAGTTTCAAAAAAAATGGCTTGTCTCTCAAGCTTCCCATGCAAGATATCTCTCAATACCATGTGGCACAATCCAGGCCATCAAATTTTAACCATTCAATCTCAACCATCAACTTTAACTAATCACATCCAAACCATTGAATTCTAACTACTCAATCTAAGCCATATAGCTCATCACAACATAAGAATTACCACAATATCATTAGCTCAAACAATTTAAGTTAAACTCCTATGCATCACACGAGGACCATAAAATCATAATAACAATCATCGCATGGTCATAACTTATCTGATTCGCAATCCATTCGGCAGATAGAGTCAAAATATGGAAATGAATATAATTAACTAAATAAATAATAAAATAAAACTGGTTTGGGCCGTTCCACCATATTTATGGAGCATCACACACCATATCAAGACCCATTTTAATTTTGATGAGTGGTTTGGTTGCTTTTTGCTTTTGTGTTTGTGATGTGTGTGGTTTGCTTCACTTTTGATTCAAGGGTTTAGATTTGTATTAAAAGTTTGTTTATCCTTAAATTTAGAACTTGATTTTGTGAAGTTTGCTTTGATGAAGATCATAGTGTGAAAATGGTTGGTCCTTATGTGAAATTATATGTTAAGCATGTTAATTTACTGTATTTTTAGTTTATGGTATTGTATGAGACTGAAAACCACTAAAAATAACCAGATCGTGGTTTGGCGACCTTCTTGGTGCACCGAACTGTTCGCAGAACAACCCATAAACCTTCCTACGAATTTATTGGTTCCCCTATAAGTCCACTGAGCATATAATGTTTCTAATTTGGTATTCTTGGATTCCCCTATTTGTTAGGAATTCAATAAAATAAATTTGAGGCAAATCCGACTTATACACACTGAGTTATGACATTTTTTGTGTAGGGGTGTCAACCCAGAAATTCTACTTGGCGCGCTGAGAAGTACGCCGAGCAATGCGCCGAGGATTCTAGGGATTTCATGGTCCCTGGACAGTCCGCCGAAACCATTTCGGTGTGCCGAAGTTGACTTCGGTGCGCTGAGCCACCCAAAATTGTCATTTTTGACTGAGATTTCACATACAAGCATATCTTGACCTCACTAGATTGATTATGATGATAGTTTTACTGAATTATCATTACTTATGGTAGTTTCTTCATTTTGGACCTGAGTATGAGTAAAGGTTGTCTTAGAACAAATCCTTTTCCTCAAACATGTCCGATTGGCCTGAAACTTTGCACATAACCTAGGATCAATCTAATTATATCAAATATGGTATTATTTGAGTTCAATTGTGATTGTTCATACACTTGCTTCTTCATGGTCCCATTCCATGTGCTTATGAAATATGAATGTTAGGTTTTGGACTATTAATATACTTGTAGTTGATAATATATCTGATGCATTAAAAGTGATTGCTTAGTTAATTTTATATGATTGCTTGTCTATGGACCTATTTCTTGTTGCTCAAAACTATGATTTGTATAACTTGTGAGATTTACGATTTGCACATTTATTGGTTGTTATTACACCTTGTACACTAAAGATGAATGCTTAGTTAATGTGCACGTCATCACTTGCACTGCATTGGTTCTTGACCATGGATTTAGTCTATGATAAATACCCTATTCCCTGAGTCCATATTTCTGAAACTCAAGATTATTACGTGAGAATATTATGATATGGAAATCATAATAAGTGAGGAGACTTATATTTATGTGGGCTGAGGGACTGATCATCCCAATAGACCAATTGTTTGTTTTCTCCCATGGTAAGAGATATCTCCTAGGTAATGATCCCAAGAGATATGTGAAAGGATGATAGGTGAGAGCACCTCATGTTGATCAGACCCAATATCCAAATCATCTAAGTGAGCTATGACAGTGAATCGATAATGTGTAATTCTCTGAGGATGTTCTTGGTGATGCCTTGGGATTTGTCCCTATGATCGAAAATAAGGTGAGGCAATTGTGTCATCTATGTTGAAACCCCTAAAAACTATGTTGCGTACATAGAATAATCTACTATTTCTGCCATATATTGGGGGATGGTTCTGTGTGAGTATCCTTTGGTAGCACGATTGAGATCATATGAGGAACCAACATTTAACAATTACTAGACATAAATGATCTTATATTTGGGTATGACCCTGTATAGGGAGGTATGTTCCGTTATGACATCTTACCCAAAGATGGATCGGTCTATATAGATTCCACATAGACTCCATTTCATATTAGACTATTTGTTTATATCACATTGGTGATTTTATATGGTAAGTTCATAGCATGCATTAATTAAGACTCGACCTCATGCATCTTTGATTTATATCATTTTATTCACATAAATATTGTTATTAGATAGCATCTTAGATTCATGTCATTTTACTCACTTATTTACTATTGTTGGTATGCATCCTTAATCCTTGTCACTTCGTTCACATATTTTGACTATTGTTGGATATCATTGAAGAGTGACTTTGGCCCTACTTTGATCATCGATTACTTTGGACTCGATATCTTACTGGCAATGTGTAGCTCATGCTTTCAAGCAACCACTTTCAGAGCTTTTAGATGAAGTTAAATTGGAAGATGAAGATCAAGGTGGAGCCCAGAAGAAGATGAAGATATCTATTTTGTTTGATGTAATGTAATAGATAAATAGTTGTTTTATTTGAATTACCTATTGTATGAATGTTTTAAAGGGGATTTAATTAAGTATATATGTCACATCCTAAACCAATGAGATCCTTCGGATGCCAAAGGTTAAGTAAGTAGCTCTCACCCCAATAAAATATGGGAGTGGAAAGAATAATCAAAACATAAGCGGAAGTAAACAATAATAGTTTTATTTATAACTTAAGTAAAAATACATAAATCTAATCTTGTTACAACTGCATTAATAATATCTACATATAAATCCAATGCAAAAATCCTATCTACTGTTCTTCAATTCTAGTCCCTTCACAAGCTCTTCTTATGTTATTCTTTAATCATGAAAAAACATAAAACAACATACATAAGCTGGAAATTCAGATGAGCCTTCAAACAAGGTATTTACTCATATCCCAATGTTATGAAATACAAACAAATTAAATATGTAATAAGTATATTCTGTAAACTATGTGATGAATAATGATAAATGTGAACAGCAATCATACAATAAGTGTTTCTCTCCCAATTCTCACCATGGTATAAGAAATAATGGTCCATATCCATGATCCTTCTTCTATATGCAAAATTAGATCAAGTATGCCATACACGAGATGCTCATAATCATATCAACAAGAAATATGCAATGCAAGGTGCAGTTAAGTATGCTAATATTGTAAGTTTCTACATGATCGATCATTCCTTAAGCAAGATGTCTTCTCGAACCATTCCCCTCATACAAGGCTATTCTCAAGTTAAGATATTCCATGTGCGCATCATAGCTTTAAGGGGCTTCGACCTAGAGGGCACAATTCCCTCACTTATTTGTGATCAAGGGTAATACTCCAAGGCTTCACAAAATGTGTAACCTCAAGGAACTTTACATATTAAACAACTAACTGAAGGGTATATGATTCAGATATTGGGCATCACATTGTGAACTTTTCCCCACCTTTCATCTTTCCACAAGTATTTTGGGAGCAGCATCCAGGATAGAGCCCTCACCTTGGGAGTAAACAAAATATATATCGTCTAACCATGGGACAAAAATGGTAAATAATAGTCAAGTCTCAAGTTTAATCTAATCCCATACAAGGTATAGGGTTTTAGACATTGCTATCACAGTAGGGTAATTCATAATGCAACTCATAGATTCAATCATTAATTATTAATTCATAATCACAATCAATAACTGAAAAATAACATAGGCATATATTCACAACAGCATAGATGATGTGTGTCAATAATAATTAACCACTCGCAATAGGACGAATCTTTGCAGATAGGGCTATTTTGAGGGTGTCGAACCTCAA
>JAUPMG010037850.1:0-14386 GCA_031762675.1 Pachysandra terminalis | reverse complement strand
AATATTACTAAAGTTGTGAAATAGCTTAACGCATAAGAGCTTGGGAGAAGCTGCTCTCAACAGCTTCTCCTTATGGGCAGCCTTCCTCTAGTGCTTATTGGTAAGCACTTACCCATAAGCACTACCAAACACATTTAATTTTAAGAAGTGCTTATATTACTATAAGCTGCAATAAGTTCTTCTAGAAGCCAGACCAAACGCAGCCCTAACAAAGCAATTTTGCAAATGGAGTTTTTCCTTAAACAACCTGTCAGCATCGATCTTTCAACACCAGGATGGAAGGTCATTGAATGACCATGCTGAACTATTTCATCACTTTGCCAGTTCGTACAGACCTGCTTTCATAGTTCATGCCATTATAGATTCGATTAAGTAGAACAGATCCGTGTTCGGCGATTACTTTTAACTGTTCTCAAGCGTTCATACCTGTTCTTCATGAGAAGCTTTACATTGGTTCGGATGAATGTGCATCACCTATGGAAGCCTCGAGTAGATCATCCCAGAAAATAGAGCTTTTATGTGCCTGTGAAAACAGAGAAACAACTTCTTGAGAGTGCCTGAAGGTTGTTTATTGTGCTATAAGGAGTAAGGACCGTGCCTGAAGGTTGTTTATTGTGCTATAAGGAGTAAGGACCGAACTAGACGTGCTGCAAAGGAACCATCAAGAGAATGCTTCAACGGGTTAGAGAAATAGAAACCACGTTCCGTCACAAAATCAGGGTGGAACATATCCATCAGCAGGGTCTATGTGGAATTCCTGCCTAAATGAAAAAAAAAAGGCTCATTAATCGTAACATTAAATATAACATATATAAAAACCTAAGTTGGGCAGAGATTTTGTATTTCTGCACCATAACAGTTCCATATATTGCAGCATATGCCATCCTTTTGGAATGTTTAGATCCCAAGGATTGCTCAAAGCCGTATCATTGATTAGATAATGGCGACCATTCTGTTGTTTCATTTTTCGGAAGTCAAGAACACTATAAATGAGCAGTAACAAATGTTCCATTTAATTGGATGATCTATATCAATGGGAAAACACTGATGGGATATCAAATGAAGAATATTCAAAGTGGATCTAATCTTTAGTATTTTATAAAGATCTGGATTGTCTATGATGTCAGAATATTTATGTATATTTACATCTTAAACATTTGTTCAAGCCAAAGCAGATCAACGAATTAGTTCAATTTGTTCTCATAAATTTCTCCCTATCGTGCTGGTTTGAATCTCTTTTTAAGCATAAAAAGCTGAAGACATGTAGACATCATAAAACCCTACAAAAATGGTTCTTACCGGATGCCTGACAAGAAACGCAGCCACTCTTTCCTCATTCTCTTCAGGATCAATGGAACAAGTACTGTACACTAGTAGTCCCCCAGGCTTCACCAACCTATGAATACAATTAATGCAAAACGTCTGAGGAACCTAGATCAGAAAAAAATATTTGACAGGCCTCTGCTCTTTTAGATGTCTGTAGGCCCATCATATAGCATGGTGTTAGATTTAATTAGGATGATCGACCGTAAGTTCATCATATAATGATTCTATTGCAAATGCATAATATATATATATAGGAATACACTGGATGTATGTAAGCACTTCAACAATAGCCAAAAGAATGAAACAAAGAAAGAGAATAAAATAGCACACAGATTTACAATTTGAGTCCCAATATCCACATCAGTGACATTAGTTAGTGAGACCAAAAAGTGTAGTTTCTAAGTGGAAATAATACCAAAAAAGAAATGTAGCAACAACAGAAGAAAAGAATTAGAGGCTCTTACGTGGAAGCTGCATCAAGGAGCTCATCCTGTAAATTCTTAAGCTGCTCCATATCCTCTAATCTCCTATTCCAACGCAAGTCTGATCTCTTCACAATAAACAAAAGAAGAAAGGAAATTTTGGAAGGGGATGGGATTGAAAGTCCCACATTAAAGAATATACCTCACATATTTATATTTTCTGCCACAAATTTCAGTCTTTAATATACACTTTCATACTGGAAAAAAATAACTTGGAAAGAACTCCCAGTCCAGAACAGGGAACATCCAGCAAAACTTTATCAGACTTCACCATATTCTTTTCCTAAAGAATGGGGGAAAGGTAAAAAATAAGAAAAAGAAAGTAGTAAATAAGAAAACATGCATTACGGAAATTTCCAGTATTTTTCTACAATGTAGTAACTTACAGCAAAGATACGAAGATCAGCATGAACAGTGGTGATGACATCATCAACTTGGTGCAACTTGGCAGTCTCCAAAAGAATTCTCAATCGACCTTCATTTATATCAATAGCAGATACTGTACCTGTGACTCAGTAAGACGCCTCAGATATTACTCAAAACTGTAAAATAGTCTCAAGATAACAAGTAACTACACAATAAATAATCAATATAAAACCAAGAGCACAAGCAAAAGTAGCTCTGTAAGCACAAATAAACACAAAGGTTGCTACTGGGCTTAGTGGTAGCTAATTTTCCCTCTTTAAGCAGGGAAACGGCTGGAAAAAAGAATTCAAAGATTCATTTTACTTTTGGGAAATGAAGCATTGGTACTAAAATGAGTGAAATGCATAAGAAAATAGACAATAAAATGAGTGAAAGTTGTTCCTGTGAGCTGAAAAACAACTGAATAGAACCATTTCTTCCCCTATTTGTATTATTGTTCCATCAACAGATTAGTTTTCAATCTTTGAGGTTTTTGTTCTTGTAATTTAGCCAATTTCTACCTTCTATGCATTTCATTTCATGCCTTACTAAACAAAAATGAAACTTTACTATACTATAATTGGTAAAAAGTAGAAAATGTGAAATATGATTCCATATACACATATACAGAAAACAACAACGATAATGTCTTAACCAAACTAGTCGGGATCAGTAACATGAATCCTATTCCCCCAGCCCACTCTGTCAAAAATCACATCTTCACTTTAGATTATGAATTCATTTTTTCTGACAACTCCAACTAGGTCCTTTCAGTTTTCCTCTTGCCCTTTTTGATCCTTCAACTTGAAAACAAGCACATTTTATTTCAGAATAAAACAAATCAAAGTCAACTGAGATAGTTTGGAATGTCCACAAATACCAACATGGTGGCAGTGGGACTTATTGGGGCAAGTAGAAGACTCCAAAAGTTGGTGAGGAAAAAAAATTGAAAAGAGGGACTTATGAAAGGCCAGAATGATCGAACAGGGTTTATGCTGCATTCCCCCAAGTAAATGGGCAAAGGCATTCCATTCGAACAATGCATGTCATGTGCAATGCACTTGTCAGTTAAGGAAGAAATAAAAAATAAATTTTCATCTGGTAGTAATGAAAATTTCTGGAGAAAATTTCAATGCACATCATAATTGATATGTCAGCTTTAAACATGAAGAGCTGACACCTGTAGACCTACCTAGCAGTCTGATTCCAGAATATGCTGTAAATGTGGACAACAAATGGATCAGCACTCACTAACGCAAGCGCGTGCCAGCATGTGTGATATACTTGTAAGGCAAGGAAAAATATCAAAAATAAAAATCTTTTATGCAATAAATAGTGGTGAATCTTTCTTAAGAAAATGTCAATGCATATCGTATCTGACATGTAGGATTTTTACCATGAAAATTGACATCTGTAGACCTTTGTAGCAGTTGGAATTCAATATAGGCTGTAAACATGGAGTATAAAAGGATCGGCACTAACCAAGGAAAGGTCTCATGCCAAACTCTGACTAGATAATGACCTTTCAAATATTAGAACATAACATGGTTATGATCATTCTATGAGGCTAAATTTTACCTGAGGATATTTCCTATGATGGAACCCTCAGACAGCATAAGCAAACCAATTTCCGTGTGTAACTCAAACAGGAGAAACATAAAATAAAAGCATATAGGAAATGACTCTAATATATGATCCCCATCCTCTGCAACAGGAGCAACACAAGTATTTTCAATAACTATAAACAGGGAATGCTGGAGAAAATTTTATGTCATTCAATAAATTCCTCAGTTGGATATTAGAAGCCTATCCAAACCAGAACGTGGAGGTGATGCTTATTCACGGCCCAAAATGTTACCAAATAGCGTAAATACTCACTTACTATGTTTCCAAAATTAGAAAGTACAAGCACATATAAATAAATAGGCTTTTAAATCAAAGAATCACCTTGCGCACTCAAACGTAAGCCATGAACGTGGAGGTGATGCTTATTCACGGCCCAAAATGTTACCAAATAGCGTAAATACTCACTTACTATGTTTCCAAAATTAGAAAGTACAAGCACATATAAATAAATAGGCTTTTAAATCAAAGAATCACCTTGCGCACTCAAACGTAAGCCATGAACAGTGTCTTCCCTCCAGGTGCAGCACAACAGTCAATGATGGTCTCTCCAGGTTGTGGATCCACAATTGAAACTACCAGACCTGCAGTGAAATCATGACATAGTTATTAGAAATGCTAATAAATAATGCCTTGCACTTACAACCCCACAAGTGGACATAAAAACTACAGATACCAATGCAAATTAAACAACAGCTTTTTTCTTTGGGTGCAGTGTCACATGTTGCATCCTACCATCCCTCTAATATTATATACTACTTGGCATCAATGTTACATGGACTCTTCTATTCACCCCAAAGTACCCGTGTTAACACAACATGACATGAGTATGGGTGTAAAATCCATGTCGGATCTTTTATAGCTGTGTCCAGTTTTTCTCTAACAAATGTTTTCTTTATTCTAAAGAGATACTCCAATTTGATATATACTTGGCTATCAAGGTTTAAATGTAGAACCAGATATTGTGCATGGGTAGTCTATATTTTGGTACTTCTTGGCCTCAATAAGTTCAAAATATATAGTACATGGTTGAGTCCCCATGTTCTATGGGATTAGATGAGTCTAACACCTAGACACACACCTGCACCTGAGTCCGTGTAACATAGCTTGGTGTTGCATCAATAAAAAGTGAAAATTTCTTTAACTTGCTCTGTCATGCACCTAACAGTGTAACTGAAAATGAATGATGGACCAAGGATGTGTCCAATGTACATCATCATCATTCATCATATGCCTTATCCCAGCTAGTTGGGATCGGCAACAAGAATCCTGTCCCTCCATCCCAAACTGTCAAAAACCATATATCTTCAGTCAAATTACGTGTATGATGTTCCTTTTTGATTGACTCCATCCAAGTTCTTTTGGGTCTTCCTCTCTCTTCCTCTCCCCCCTCTTAGAACCTTCAATGATTTCTCTCTCACACCTCACAGCTGCTTCCTTAGGTCTTAGCGTTACATGCCCAAACCATCTTAATCTACTTTCCTTTATCTTATCTCCTAATTGAGCCACACCCAAATAACCTCGAATATATTCATTCCTCACCTCATCTTTCCTAGTCTTCCACACATCCATCTCAATAATGTTCATTCTATACATATGTTGTTTCATTGTTGCCCAACATTCTGATCCATACATCCTAGCAAGCCTAATGGCTGTCCTATAAAATTTCCTTTTTAATTTGAGTAGAACATGTCGATCACATAACACTTTAGAAGCTCTTCTTCCCCAAAGCCATCCAGATCTAATTCTATGAGTAACATCCTCATCAATATTTCCCTCTTTATGAATAATTGATCCTAGATAATGAAATTGATTACTTTTAGGAATCTTTTGCTTTTCAATTCTTACTGCAGCTTCAATTGGTGTTTATTTGCAGAATATTCATGTATATACAACTCAAAAAACAACTTTCATTTATTAAAACAAAATCAATTTGCCAATGTTGCGTGCCCCAACAAAATAACTATAAGAGATTGAAAGTTGATCCATCAATCAATAAAATGACTTATCAGAACTAGTAAGGGTCCATAACATGAATTTTGTTCCATTTTCCAATCTCTCAAAAACCATTGCTTCAGTTGTCTAAAAAAAATGGATTATTCTAACTAAAAGTTGGATTTTCTGCATGGTGCATTCCTATATATTCTTTGAAATAGACAGAGAAAAGGAAATCAAAAACACGTTAAAAAAATTTAGTAACTCCGTGTAGGAGAATTGTTGAACTAAGATTTTCACTTGGAGATAAAGGGTTATAATCAATTTTATTAGGTTTAAACTGCATTACATTATATATCTGGTGATACAAACCTACACACACACACTCAATATGAATGAATAAACCTCATGTGGACAAAATAATACATCAAATTGTTCTATTGGTCCACATCCACATCGCATAGGCGCATGTCTTACTTGCGAACTTGCATACATTCAAACACTAGAGAGAGGAGAGTTTATTAGGTAACAGAACAATAAGGTTACCCATATAGAAGCAAAAATTGCATGGTACATACATATAATGAAGTCAACCCACATTTCAGTACTGTTGACAGGTATTGGATAAGGCATCCATACCCCACTTAAAATTAAGTCAACGCACTATTTCAGTACTGTTGCCAGATATTGGATAAGGCCCCCATACCCCACTTAAAATTGTGCCTTGACTGAAACCGTGGAGGGGGAAAAAGCTGACCTGCACTCTCATCCTGAACTGAGCATAGACCTTCTTTCAGTAAACCGGCTTGTATAACAGTCTGAAAAGGACACACTGAAACACTTAGGAGCCAACAGAACAATTGAACAGCAGATCAGAGTCAAACATCCAACAACTACAGTTTCAACTACATTATACTAGGAAATATACATGGATGGGATAGGTGTGAATCCAAGTTCAATATAATTAATCTCAGATCTTAAGGCCACGGATCCAAGTTCAAATCCAATGGATCTGGATTGGAAGTAGGATATTCAATCTGATCAGATAAAGGTCTGATCTCAGATCTTAAGATCCAGAATCCAAGTTCTCATCCAATGGATTTGGATATGAATTTGGGTATTCCGTGTCTAAATTAGGAGCTATAAGTGGTATGAACCCAGAATATTTAATCTATTGGTAAAGCATTCTAACTAGCTGATACAATCTAGGATAACATTACTGTCTAATTAACACTTACATATATGCAATATATACGTGAGTTAGTCTATAGTGCCAACATTTGTTAATCTGCATAGTGGAGAACTTCATCTACAACCATCAATTTCTTTTTTGTATAAAATCTCAACCATTAACAACCAATTGGTACTATGCCAAGGTCAGCATAGAAAAATTCTCCTATATACATACATACATATATATATAGATATGTATGTGTGTGTGCATGTACGCATGACTAATTGACTATAATAAATGTATCTATGTATAATTGAATATCAGATCGAATTGTTGTATCCCAATTCAATCCGATTACAATTGTATCTATCAGAATGAGAACCTTTTCAGATCTAAAACTCTTTCTGGATAATCAAAATGGATTTGGAACCTGATCTGGTTGATAGGCCTAATTTGTTCTCATTATCCGTAGCATTTTTATGTTCAGTTTCCTATAAAATACTATTCGTATTAGATATATCCAAAAACAACTTACACAATTATTATTTTCTTTTCTCGCTTGATAGTTGAGATAGGCGAGGCTTCAAGATGCAACAGAGAGCTCCATCTGACTGACTTATAACCTTAACCCCAAAAACAATCCCAACAAAGATGAATGATATGATCTTATGATATTGCTGCAAACTCTGGGCTTGAAAACTCTAATTGGGACCCAATGGCGACCACAAACTATTGTGCAAGACCCTAGTTTCTTTAACAATTGTGTTCTAAACCATGTTAATAAGCAATGTGTTAATAAAACAAACAAAAAAAAAAAGATCTCAATGTGACTATTATGATACATAAGATCAGAATGAACTTGATCTCCGGAAGCTTACAATTGTAAATCTAATTCAATGAAATAAAGTAAACACATACTTGCATCCCAGTTTGTACACGGACAAAATCATCCAAGTACAAAGAAAGCTCATGTGGGACCTGACATTCAACAAAAGTAAATAAGCAAAAACAAGCAATATACTGCAAAAGAATCATGGTTTAGAATAGAACACTTCAAACTATACAAGTTTCATAATGAATAGATGCAGGACAGCAACTTTAAGAAGCAAAAACACTGTGATTTCAGAAACAGCAGCTTTCTCAGAAAGTCAGTTTTTGCAGCGTAGGCTTGAACCTATATGCAGAGTTTAGATGAAAAATGTAGTAGAAATAGATTTGATAATGTTCTATACATATTATTGGAGCAAAAAGTTCACTATGTTTCAACGTTATGAACAGGCACACCACAACAGAAAAACTTCTCAACTTCAATAAAATCTCTAGAATTCAGAAAACAATCAAACACCTATGTGTTGTACATACATACTCTTACATAGATTTTGTCCTAATATTTCTCCTACCAAAAATAGGAATTGACCAAAGTACTAAATTAAAAGTCCTATTATAATATGAAAACAAATTAGGAAACAGTAGAAACTAGGATATTTTTCCTAAACCAACTAGGAAACTTCTGAAGAACTGATATTCTATTTAGACCCACATGTCGAGTTCTTTCTAAAAACAAAACCCAGCAATCCTAAATTAGTGTGGTCATCATTTACCTTTTATGTAGGGGCTGATAAGGTGTGACACTAGAGTATGGTGCTTCGGTGCTCCCTAGCCTTGTTTTATGTTACATATATAGAATTTTGGAACAAGCACTACTGACTACTCTAATCCTATAGGTCCACAAGGGTCACTCGCATATAGATGAGATCTATGTTAGTTTATGAGATCTATGTTAGTTTCTTTGTATATTTAAAATATACAACTTTTAGTTTATCCAGGGTACTCGGAATGTATTTCTTTAGTTTCAAAATTCTTCTAAGTTCCATTCCCACAACAAGATTATTGCCATTTACATTGGAGAGTACCTAAATTAACAAGGACAAAATTTGAAATGGTGTGTTGGAGAGAACCTAGAAGGTGATAAAATTGGAAAAAAAAAAGGGCATCCTAAGACGATAATGACATATGCAACTAAGAACTAGTGACAATGCCAAGGAGTGCTCCAAGACATTTGAAGTGGTAAGGAAAGGTTTGATACCTAATGAATGAAAAGAATGTATGGTTTCACATTGAATGGAATGGATAAGACCAGATGCAAACACCCAACTCAAAAAAAAAGTGTACAACTATCAAATGTTTACAATATTGATGATACTATGAAATACATAAACAGACACTCTACCTCGCATGGCAACGACACATGCAAAAGTTCAGCCCATTTAATTGATGAGGCACTTCTTTGAAGGGAATAGTCAAAAACTGTGTTAATGGGCTATCTTTGCATTCTCTTTCAAAGCGAAATCCAGCAGAAAAGGAAAAAGAAAAAATGCCGAACAGTCAGATAGAAAAGTCAATGTATCAAGTCCTAACAATCTTAAGACTGTCCATTTCATATCACTTGTTAGCTATTACTCAATTGTTCAGATGAATTCATAGGTAGGCCATGTGTGTGTTGTTGGGTGGGTGGGAATATAAGTAGTGATAATCAAGAATTATACAACCCTTATAGGGCCCATAAAGAAAGCAGAAGAAAAGTACCTTTAACATTTTAAGCCGCATCACGAGGTCAGCTCTGGTAAAACCTTTTCCACTGTTTGCCCTGACATTGAAATTACATGAGATCTGCAAGTCAGTCTTAACTTCAGTGAGTTATTTGGTTGCATTGACAGAAGAAAGTAAATATGATGAAAAACCTGAGGCTGAAACTGGGATTAGTGTTATTCCACATCATAAGTTTGATGGCTTCTTCTTTGCCAAGATATTTCGTCCACCACCGTACCATCCACTGGACAAAAACGAACACAACAAGGACCCTTGTACCACAATTTTTTTTTTGGAACTTACCCTTATATCACATATTACTGCCTTTATAGTGGCAACTAACAAATAAAATTTACTCACTTTCAGTTTGATAGAACATATAAGAGTATTAACCTAGTTACAATGTAAAGAACCCTTCATCGCTTATATACAACTCTTCATTATTAAAACTGTTGCTGTTAAACAGAATTGATGGTACACAAGAAGCATATTTTATTGGTTTAGAGCCTCTAGTTAATGTTGTTTTGCACAAGATTCAAATTCATGTCAGCACAAAAAATTCTTCCACCGGACTAATAGACATTACGATCACTAGACAAGTGGATCAAGATAATTGGGAATATTCGATTAAAGCAATTTCTGGGTCCATTACCGCTTGGTTGGTCTCGATCAATGAGCACTCAAAACAGCAGTAGAATGTGAGATCATTATGATAAATAACACCAGAAACGTCACGTTGTATAGAATGTAAAACAACTTGGTAAGATAGTATATGCCAAAGCTTCATTTCATACAGCTCAATTGGGATTTGTAGTTTGTCTTAGAAATATGTGGGGACTTGATCCCAAACTCGGTACTTTGAGAGGGGAGTGAAGCTTACACTTCAAAACAAAGCTTAATCAAACAGCTTGAGGTACAGAGTTAGAGGTTGAATTCCTTCACGCTCATGTCTAAAAGTATGAGACTCACACAAGGCACGTGCCTCACGCCTTGAGTGGTGAAACACATTAACTAAAAACAGTTTTTACTAAAGAACTGGGACATATTTTCTTTATTGTATTAAGGATCTGTGAAACTCTTATGATGTTCTATTCAATTTACAAATTTTCCTATTAGACAAAGGGATCTGGGACCACTTTGCCTGCAGAATGATTTTCTGTGACTTCTTTACAACATTTTGTTGCCATTGGAATCCACAATATGAATTCTGGACCAAACATATGTTTTTCAATATTCATATGAACGAAAAGGTCACTCTTAATCACAGCACGGCACTTCCTCTGTAAATTCTTTTTCATATATACTTGATGAATCATGTATTGTTCAATTGGCTGTAGCTACTGTGTAGCCAACATTGCATATTCTCTTATCCTCTCTTAGTAAAATTTTCATTATTCATCAAAAAAAAAATGTATCATTCTGTATGAACGTATGTATGAATGCATGAACATATATGTACATATACACATACATAACAGGAGCAATCACAAACTTACAACTGGATGGGAATAGAGAGTGGCAAGTGCACGTGCTTGTGCACGATCATCTCCTTCCAGCATGGGTAGAGGGAGTGAGTTCTGTTCCTGAGTAAGAAAATAAACCAATAGGCTACACCATTAAAGAAGACTGCAATAATTGACTGCTTGATCAATACAAAGATGTGTTACAAAAAAATGACCAACCTTGAGTAAAACTAGCTTCCGCAGAATCTCATTCACCATGTTACCTGCACCAGGCCTAAGAGCAACCCTTGCAAGCTTGACGTTCTGAAAATTTTCACGATATATGCAATCACCAAAATATGTATAAAAACTTTCCAAAGTTACAGTTACAATGGATGTCTAAACAAAGTGGTTATGCAATCACCAAAATATGTATAAAAACTTTCCAAAGTTCAGTTACAATGGATGTCTAAACAAAGTGGTTAAGTGTAATTAGAAGAGACAAAACCATCGGACCTAATGAAAACTTTCATGAATCATCTATATCATAGTCTTTTGCGTGCAGACACAAGGTGGTTGGTGGATTAGCAGGTAAATGATGAAGTAGCTTTTCAAATTCAGGTCAGAGTGTTTGCACCAAGCAATTACAGCTTCACATGCTTCCAATTATCTAAGATGATATTTTCTAAAATAAATGAATGGTTGGATGACCATGATCATCCAATGGGATTGACCACTGAAGAAGACCCCAGCTATGAGATATAAGAGGATATTTTCAAAAACCACATATGTGTGACACGTGTACACCACAGGTGGATCTTGATGGTGACTGTGTAGCTGATGTTGCAAACAGAAATCCTATTGAAACTTACTTCTCTCTTGGGATCTGCCATAACTTAGTAATTGTTACTAATTAAGAAATAATTCCATACCATTATCTTTGAAATAGTAACTTCGGAAAATTCAGGAAAAAGAAAAGTTAAATTTACCTCATGCATCTCACAGAAACCGATCTCATATGGCAGCATGTCTAGTTTGACAATCTCATAGAAACCGATCCGCATAATCTAGAAACAAAAAAGCCAATTAGGTCAAGACGAATGACTGAAACACTTTCAGAACGGTCACCAATTTCAATTTGCAAAGTTATTTCTAATGCATCTCACAGAAGTGGGATGCAACATCAATAGCTTAGGTTTGTCACTTGTCCTCTCCAATTCGATCAAACAGTTGGACAACCCCACAATCTCATAAGAAAGTTAATTTTTAACAATTCAAAACAAATATCATTTTTGTACTTTTAGGGAAAGCTATTGGACGGCTAGAGTGCCTCCACAAGTAATTTTTTTCACAGTATGGAGCCTGTTTTGATGCACCAGAATTACCATTAGACAGCAATTCCCTAATGCTCACCCCTCCACCTCCATAATGCACATTATAAGGAATCAAGTAAACGAACCTGCAAGAGAAGAGGTTCCATGCTTCTAAACATATTCTCATCATGACATAACGACGCTATCAGATGATCAAGATATCGTCTCCAACGAATGGTACCTCCAACGATGTCTGTAACCTATGTAGTGAAATGATGCAATATTTTCAGTACAATATTATTTATAAAGTCCTCTTCCATAATACAAAGTTTACAAATCTAAGAAAGTGCTCAGAAATCAAAGCAACTAAAGGAAAACATTTCTCTCTAAAATTCATCTATACGAGATATCGTCCAAAATTTCAGTGAAGTGCCTTTGTATCGAAATTACATTTGCCATATAACTTTGAAGAAAAATCAGTCCTAAGAAGAAACAAAAAAGAAAATGACAAAAGAATGATCGAAGAAATAGAAATATCAATCTGAGATCTCTATCATCTAAGCTGCGTGTACGAAACCCAAGTGTCCTCTCAACATAACCCATCTCATTATCACCAGAACCCTTTCCTTTCTCATTCAAAAGATCGGCAAAAGCACCACCTAGCTCTATCCTCATCAATCTCACTGCAGAGACTACAATCCAAAGACCAAACACACATAAAGATATACTCACAAACATGATAATGTGGCGTTAAGTACCTAACTAAACACAAAACGAACTGAAACGTATAAGCAACAGTAATGGTGTTCAACCTGCCCAAGAATCAAACTACCATGATTCTGTCTGTATCTGGTTAACCACCAAAAGAGATAACACAAATACAATAGCAAAATAACATGATCAAATGCTAACTTGCGCCACTGGAGAAACAAACTAACTTAAGCCAGAAATTATGAAATTCACCTGCTCTGTGAGGAGAAACCTCCAAATTCAACTTGTGAGATTTTTTAGCGAGACTGAGAGATCCTGAAAATCGCAAGAATGAGAACTAACACAGTAAAATTCGATGTAGAGGTGTTATAGAAACTAAGCCTACCTGTTCTGTCACTCGAATTTGGTTTCCGTGTTCTCTTCGCGGACTTCAAAGGCCTTGAAGACACTTGACATCTTACAGTACAGTTAATCGCTCGAATTGAAAGCGAATCCGTCATTAATGTAGGCTTTTGGAGCTGAGAGGAATGAGAATTCTGGCATGGATATACAGTTGAGTGAGAAACGGAGAATAGAGGATAAAGGAGGGAAATAGTTCCCTCCATTTTTAAGGAGAGAGAGAGAGAGAGAGAGCAATGACAAAGAATACGCGTATGGGCATTGATAAGCAGCAAACATATACGGGGGCTGTTTCATATGAACCGTAAGGACAGTTTAGGCTGCGTTTAGCTCGGCTTCTATAAGTACTTGTTGTAGCTGATAGCTTATATAAGCACTTTTAAAATTTAAACGTGTTTGGTAGTGCTTATGGGTAAGTGCTTACCCTTAAGCACTAGAGGAAAACTACCCATAAGGAGAAGCTGTTGAGAGCAGCTTCTCTCGAGCTCTTATGCGTTACGCTATTTTACAACTTTAGTAATATTTTTAAAATACCTATTTTACCCCTAAATTTTCATAAGCACTTGCTGCATTTAAATACATTGAGCACGGGCTCCTTTGAGTCTGAAGGTGGGGCTGGGTCAGGCTTGGGTGCACATAAGTAATGTTATAGCCTGCCCAAGGCCGCCCCTACCCGAAACCCTTTCATTAGTTGCAATGATAAACATTTTTGAGATGTGATTCTGTTGAAAATAAAAAAAACGTTGCAAGTCATATATTTCACACATGGCAGTGAATACTTGGAGACGTCCTAAGTCACAAGAACGCCGAGCGGGTGCGGGAGCGAGAGCATCAAACTTGAAAATAACTTGTGATTCAGAGCATCTACAGATATACATACATACTATACTTAATGTATAAAGACATTTTAATTTTCATTTTTATGCTCAACCACATATATAAGAGAAATGACATAATCCATAAAATATCTCAATTTAACCTTCTATC